>JARFOC010020968.1:0-10136 GCA_031763485.1 Osmoderma eremita
TATAATCACAATGTCGTCAGCATACGCTATTATCTGCCCTGCCTTTGTTCTTACTGTTCCTTTATCTATTTTTCTTACCACGTATTCCAATGCCAGGTTAAATAATGTTGTCGACAGTGAATCACCTTGCCTTACGCCTTTATTTATTTCAAACATATAGTTTCAACACATATAATACTAACTAAAAAACGAGATGGGAATAATACAAATATTGTTACACTCACCGTGTAACAGAAAACGACTATTCTTTTTCTAAAATATTAGTCATCCTATTCTCGTAGCTGTTTGTTTAGGGTAAGTTTACGAGCTTTTTAAAGATGTTTTATAAAGCATCCAGTATCTGCGGTCCATTCAAACATTTTCAATGAAATAAGCCATAACCGTTTTGCTTTTATTTTCCGAAATTCCGACAGTACGAATGCGTCATCACTTTAACTGATCCCTTGAACAAACATCCTTGATCATGTAGACCGACAAATACTCTCTTCCTTCAGTATGTACAGATGTGCATTTAACTATTATAATTCTAAATTATATTTAATCTCTCTTGTATTAAATATAGTTGTGTCAGGTATCATTTTATTTCGTATTACATTACAAGTCTTCTGAACGAACGAATACGTAATTAATCTGTGATACAAGCACAGTAAAGCGTTGTTTTCCTTTAATATTTTTAAATAGTTATTTGTTGGTCTGTGATTGGCGGAACTCTTAGCCAGTTCAGGTCATTTTAACAACTCTTGTAAGTAAATTCTCACTTAAAGTCAGTTCGTTTTGGCTCATTCGCGACAACAAGTTAATCTTAGTGCGACCAGGATGGGATAGCGGTGCGTTCTCGTCCTCTGGGCATAACATGAGTTTCCTTCGTCCGCCCAGGACACACAATGTTCGTCTCTGCCCGACCAGGACAAGACAGCATCTCGTCTTCGTCCGACCAGTACAAGATCCGGAGCTCTTCTTCTTCGCCCGTCCAGGACAGAACGAACCGTTCGTTTTCGGCCGATCACAAGATAATGTAAGTTTCGCGTCATAAGTACGCGTAAGTAGTGCGTGTTAGGTGTTACCTTCACCGCTTTGAAGCCCATTCGTCAAGTTAGGAACCCTTAAGTCGTCCATACAAGACTCACGTACAATTGATAAAATGAGGGAAACTATAGAGAAAATAATAATAATGGGGAATTGGAATGCAAGCGTTTCAAATGATAAAGCAAGGGGACTGTGATGCATGGGCAGGACGGGGAAGAAATAATAAATAGAGATGGTAGGAAAATGATACAATTTTGTCAAGAAAAGGAATTATAAATGGGTACAGTACCCTAAATACAAGATATTGAAGAGAAATATACATTAGCTGCCCAGGAGAGAAATGCGAAAGGTTTGATAGACTATATAGTATGCACCAGAAATCTGGAACGGGACATAGAAAACGTTAGAACAGAAAAAGAACTAGAACCATCAACTGATTATTATCACAAAAGAGGTTGTTCTTTCAGCCCCGAAAAATTAGATAATGGTAATAAATTGATCAAATGCAAGGGTACAGCTGCTAGTGTATAATACTGTAAACTACTGACTATAATATATGCCAGTGAGTGTTGCACATTACGAAAGAAAGAGAATAGCAAAATAGATGCAATGAAGATGAGACATCTAAGAAAAATAGATAGAAGAGATAGAGAGACAGGAAATGAAACAATAAGAGAAACATTAAAACAAGGACCAAATAGGAAAAAAAAATAACAAAGAAAGAACTGAACTGGCATGAACATCTCATGAGGATGGAATCAAGTACAGTAACAGAGAGAGCACATGAAGCAACCAAGAGGAAGAAGTGCAGGCCACGAATAAGATGGGCCCAACAAATAGGTGAGGTATGGGAAAGAAGGGGGAAGACGGAAGGAGACCCAGAAAACCACCCCAAATCCAACGCCAAAAGGGCAAATGGAGGGAAAGGAAGAAAGAAAGAAATGGAAGAGTAAGTACCTAGTTGTTGTATATAATTGTACTGGGACAGTAGAGTATGTCGATTAAAACAATGAACGATCGATGAAATACTTTTATGTGTATTCTGTCTATTATTGAATACCACGTACTATTAGCTTTTTGAAGTGTTTTTAGCAAGAACATGGAATAAGTATATGGAGGTGGTACCAACATTTGTGTTAATATGAATTGTTTTATACAAAATTCATTTAGAGAACAAAGCCAACTATAAACAGATATTGTCTGTCCATTGTCTTTTTCTCCTTCACAGTTAAAAAAAGATAAAAAATCTGTTCTCACCACAGTCGGGATACAGAGTAATTTATGAGATTTGAACAGGAATTTCTGTATTAAATATCCTTTCACGAATTCTCTGAGAATTTAGAGCTATTGTAGTGTTATTTTTATCTAGAGGAAATATTCCATTAACATAATAAGAAAGGACAAGAAGCGATTTGACAACGGGCAAAACAAATAAACAGGTGCGAATGAATTAAAGCGATGCGAGAACAATAAGGTTTCACATAAATCAGGTATGATTTAAGAGACGATGGGCCGGAGTGACTCTGCGGTTCATACATCTCTTTCTTCGTTATTAAATCCTTACGAACATCAGATCGAAACCGTACGTTGTGCGGAGATGAAATACGAGCAAGCCTGTGTATCAGGAAGCGTTTTCTACGCAAAGATACGAGCTTGGATACAAAATTAATAATGCGTTTATCTCATATCTTTCACCTATGTAGTGAATACGCGTAGCTATGCGATACTGTACTGATCTTAACGTATTATACCGGGCCAATTATATAATCCAAACGATTATTTTTGAGATTTTAGGTACGAATTTTGTTTTGAAACTGTAATAATATTCAGGGAAAAAATGGCACAATTAATTATAAGATTATAATATAATTTTTCAAAGTGATATAAGAAATTCTACAACAATTTTTTTCTTCTAAATATAATGCACGCAGCTTCCTATTATTACTAGTGATGGGCGTTCAGGTTAAGATTTACGTCGTCGGGAGACATAGGCGCGCACATCGAGGTTCATTGTGGGTGCGAGAAATATATCAAATTGTTATAATTATTCTTTTAATTTGTAATACAATCTACAAGGTGTTCAAAAATATCGAGGAACTACTCCTGACTTTGTTGTTATTAATAGTGCAATTTGGGTAAATTTGCAAATATTCAGTGTATTTAGTGTTGGTTACGATGCCATTACGAAAAAATAATTAAATGAAGCGTTTTGTGATAATTTAAAATTTGGAATTCTTTTAAATCGAAGATCCTGTATATTTTTCAAAATTGCGAAAGACAATGTAATATGTGATTTAAAAACTCGAATACACTACTTCCTTAAAATAAATAATAAAGAAATTACCAACGATTTAGGTTTAATACGAGGTTACAGTTGTCTTGCATTATCTAATTAATTTATTTCCACAACTATTGTGCAAATAGAGTTAGTTATAAGTGTTCGACTACATTTCCATTTTCTTCTATACACTCACCCCTTCATAGCGGATTTCATGGATTCAAAAATTGCACGATGGTCGATATTTTCTTGGGTTTCACACCTTTCACCATGTTTGGGGCGATTCCCTTCTCTATTTTCTTACGAATTATAACTTTATTGATTCAGTATTAACTATTTGTTACACACACAATGATTATAATTATAATTGACATATGACAAACTCGCTTGTTGTTAATTATATTTGATGCTCCCGTGATGGGAACGTTGTTTGTGTCATCTGTATGTTTTGTATATTCTAAAACCTTTCAATTTGATGTTCTAATGATAAATGCATATATATATATCTCTGATAGGTTGCTGTGTTGATGGTGTTAACAAACCACTAATGATCCATCCTAACTTAGTCTTTTGTAATATCGGTTGGTTTTGACCCAATATTATTTGACCAATACATACATAATAATTCCCATACCATTTCTGCACCGAGCAATAATTCAATATTGCCTGTGTCATCTGCCAATGCGATACCTATGGGGTATGTTTAAATATTCAATTTCTAAATCGAAAATTGCCAATAGCCGGCACGTACGTTCAAACATAAAGTATATAATTTATCTAAAAAAATATATAAATATACCTCTGGGATCACAACACGTCTGATTGTATAGTTCCAGATATCCTCACGTACAGACAGCTGTTTCGGACTGCTTAGTCCTCATCAGTGCACGTCGGAAGAATGTCTGTCGCGCGTCGTTTTTTCGATTTATTAGTCATATTGACGCCGATAAGATCATACGCTAACACGGATGTCTATTGACCGGTAACGTAGTTATCGCATGGAGACTATGCCATGGATCTGCGGCTGGGCGTTAGATGTCTCTGGAGATTTTCTAAAGGCATGTGTTGAATTTACTAAAAGATAGAAGAAGATGTTGCACTCGTCAGTGTGGAGTATGTGTCTTTGTCAACAGTGACAACATTTTTACCTAATAGCGGTTCACTGTTTTGCATTCCATCTAGAGGATTTCGTGATCTTTGTTTGTTAAACAGTTTTCTAAACAGAGCTGACAACTGTTTTATCTAATCCCCATACGCTGCACGATGTCCAGTTAAATTGAGAAAGGTCTGACACAACAAACGTGTATTCTTGGTCTTTTTCTTGTTCTTCTTCTTTTGTTTAGGCTAAACCTGTTTATCTTCAGGCGTTTCCCTCGGGTTCTGTTGTTGTGGACGCCCAACTTCCTAGCCATATTTTTGCGGTGTCCCCAACTGTCTTTTTCCTTGTGGTCTCAAATCCCTAGCTATTTTGATCAGTCTGTCATTGTCCGCTCTTTCTAGATGTTCATTCCATTCTCCTCTTTTTTTTCTGCCAAACTTCATGAGGTCTATTACTTCACGCTCCCTTCTTATAACGTTATTGCTTATTCTATCTCCTCTTGATTTTCCTATTATTGATCTCAGTGTGTTCATCTCTGTGGGATGTAGTAATTGTTTCTGGTCTTAACGGTGTATGCTCTTGTTTCAGCCGAGTAGGTCATCACTGGTCTTACCATTACTTTATATATTTTTATTTTACTCTCAGTGTTTAGCTATTTGTTCTTCCATGCAAAATTTCCTACATATCGCGATATTCTTGCTCCCTTCATAACCTGTTGTCTTACTTCCTCGTATTTATTTCTTTCACTTGTGATTTACACGTCTAAGTAATTGAAGCTCACTGCTTGTTCAATCATTTTTGTCTGTATTTCTAATTTACAGCATATAGGTTGTTTTAATATTACTATTGATTTAGGTTTTTCGGTCGCAATGGTCATATTTGTATTTCAGTTTCTTTGTAGCCTTTGTGGGTTATCTTCTGAATCTGCTATTAGAACACCATCGTCAGCGTAGCAGTGGGTAGTTATATTTTTGTTGCCCACTCTGTATGCTTTCATTTTTCTTACGCTGTTTATGAGTTAGTCCATTATCATATTGAATAAAATTGGACTTGAGTTTCCTTGCTGGATTCCGTTTTCACATTTAATTTCATTTGATAGTCCATTTTCTGTTCCCCCTTGTGGTTGTATTTATGTTTGTTTCTTCCATCATTTGTATTAATTGTGACGGTATGTTGTTTTCATCATTAATGTTGTTAGTATTACGTCATCAGTTTCACCCGATCAAATGTCTCCTTTAGGTTCACAAAACACATGAAGCTGATATGCTGTATTCGATCACGTTTTCGACTAATTGCCAAATAACAAATATAGCTGACCTATTTTGGCCAAATCCTTGTTACTCTTCATTTGTGTGCAAATATGGTTAGAGTTTATTTAATATTATTATCGTGGAAATGCTTCTTCCTTCTTAATTGTGATTTCTTTTACTTCGTCGGTGTACCATGGGGTTTGGTTTGCGTTGGAAGGGTTTAGTTTTCCTCTTCGTTTTCCTATAGGCTTCTCTGCAGCTTTTATAATATTAATCTTGATTTTTTCCATGCTACTTCTATAGTATCTATTTCATTAATATAGTGCTCCTCGATCTTATTTCTCATCCTATCAATGTACAAACGTCTGGTAATTTCGTTTTCAAATGCTTCTACAATGAACTTCTCTATATGCTCCGTGTTCTCTCTTCTTTTTATTAATTGGTGTTTCGTTCTTATTTGACATAGTACCAATGTGTGGTCGCTGAGTTAAGGGTCCTCACATCTAGTATTTCTGAATGTGTAAATTTTGTATTTGTTATAACATTGACTGCTGACTTTGTGTGCGGCTAAAGGTATTACTGGTCACATACAAAAAGCATCGTAAAGCTGATATGTTATAATAATACTTCATACTTTAAATAATACTTAACAATAATAATTCTGCTTTTATTCGACGATGGCAAGTTTATTTGCAACCTTATGTAACTCTCAGCTTCGCTAACCGCAAGATGTTGTTAATACCATGTACCTTGCGTGTTCTTGAACGCATGTGTATGTTACAGAAGTGGCATGTACATTTGTCACTGCGGCCAGGGCGTTCAGAAGACGTAGCAAACTAATAATTAGTGCCTGATTTGCACATTCAACACCATTTATTTATTGCATCCGACTATTCGCACCACAATAATAGAAGAGAGGATTAATAAAACCGCTAGGTTGCCGCCATTTTGAGGTTTTTCTGCTTCTTTTTCGTCACGCACAGCAATTAATCCGAATGCTTCCGCGGTAATATGGGCATCGGACGTGAATACCACTGGTAAATATGGTCCACAAAGGAATCCATAAATTTCCAGGTTTTAAATAGTGAAATATAAAATGAGAGTGTTAATTACCACGCTTCCTGGAACTAATTACTTGGAGTTTACTTCCATCGGAAACATCTGCATCAATTACAAGAACCAGCAGTAGTGGTTTTGATAATTCGCATCACATTATGTAATATAATGCAAATTTAATAGTGTAATTAAGAGAGGTGCGAAAATAACTCCAAATTATACAGTACCGGAATTGAAGAGAAACGCATTAGCAACAACCGCAAATTAAAGGCTGGCCATAAATAATTAAGGGGACCCAAGTGAGTAGTATAATAGGATGCAGGCATTAAAATGTGTCAGATTCCTAACCCAGCAATTACATTGGTATTGCTGTCAAAACTTAAGACATTAAAAATGAATATGTTACAATGCATTTAAAACGGCATCGTTTTTAAAGGGTAATACATTCTCTTTAAATATTGATTATAGGGCATGTTAGTTATGTCATCACCATCGGCTGCCCATCTATGTATTGCACTGATATGTTTACCTAAACTATTATCAAACTATTTTAATTTGACTTAATTGACTCTATTTACATGCTACAAAATAATTCAAATTTTTCTTAGGATAAGTAGACATAAGTACAGTATTGCTCGGAATAAACAATACTGAAACTAAGTTGGCGATGTCTCTATGCGCGCGCTGTCATGCCCACATCAGATAATATAGACCCGCCAAGTAAATGTTAAGCAATTACTTAGTAGTGCTTAATTTTTATAAATGGTGTTAAGTACAGAGAAGAAAGTTTTTCTGGTAGAGCGATATTTTTGCTGATACGGAATTGGCCGACCCAACTGTGCAAGTCTGCGTTATGTATGTGATAAATTCACACAACAGTTTAATAAACGTTCTCTGAGTACCTAATGCCATAATTTTAGAATTTGTTGAAAAGTTCAGCAATACTGGTATTGTACCAGCGAAAAGGAAACTCGCGCTGCCCTAGGACAGTTAACATTAACAATAACCATCAACGCGCTTTTGAGCAGATCTTAGAAAATCCGCAAGTGCAAAGAATCCTGAAAGAGCTGGGTGCATTTTCGTATGTGATTCCGGTATACCAACAGTTACATCCTAGGGATCATCGCCAGGGAAACTGACACCTCACTGCATTTCAAAAGAATGGTCTTTCAAAATATCTTGGCATTCGGCGAAATATTTTGTTCATTTGTTAAGTTTTGATAAGTTATTGACAGACGTTTAAATGTTACTTATTAAACACTTTTACGAATTTTGATACAACATTGATGATCATCAAATCCTATTACGTAAAGAAACCTCCTCTGATTGGCTTCACCGGTTGTCGAACTCCTTGCATTTTACTCATTCTAATTTTGTGCAAGGTCTCTAACGTAAGTCCCCTTTTATTCAATCTAGGTACTTACAATTAGTAATTATTTATTTCCTTCATTTATGAGTTTGGTTCTTGTCTACGTTGATAACATTTAATTTTTTTTTTGAATTTCTCCATCACCCTTAGTTTTTATGTTCCAGGATATTAGCTTATCCACCTAAAATATGCATGCATAGATATGTAGTATAAGAGAACGGATCAAGCAGCATGCAATGGTTAACGTTTGAAGTTGTCTTGACGTGTTAAGACCTGAATTTCACATTCCTGGATAGCATCTCTTTTTATTTCAGTTGTCGGCTAGAGCTCCATGAATGAACATATACGCTGACGTTGTTAACGTATTAAAGAGTATTGCGTTGTGGTACGTTCAAGACATTGTAGTGAAACCGGGAACATTTGATTAGGTACCTGTAAAAATGCCAAGGAAATGTGTAAATCACCCGAACTCTTTTTGCTACATTGCGGCAAATTGACTTTAAATATCAAAAACGGGCTTTCACACCTCTCCTTAAAAAGTGCTATGAGCAGTATTTCAAGTGTAAAGTAGGAGATGAAGACAAGAGCTGGGCTCCCCATATTTGCTGTGCTACGTGTGTCAAACTTCTTACAGCGTGGGCATAAGGTAAACGACATATGCCTTTTGCTATTCCTATGATTTGGAGGGAACCATCAGATCATATCGATTGCTATTCTTGTCTAACAAATATAAGTGGTATGACTTCTAAATCCAAACATACTGTAAAATATCCTAATATGCCATCTGCACTGAGACCAGTATCTCACAATCCGAAATTACCTGTGCCTAAACCTCCACAAAACATGACACTAAGCGACGATGAAGGTGGTGATGACGAAGTAAAGGAAGAAAGTTTTGCAGGCGTCAATATGTATTTGGATCCAACATTTTAACCTGATTCGTCTTGTTATATGCCGCATCTTCTAAGTCAAGAAGGCCTCAACGACGTCGTCCGCGATTTAAAGTGGTCTAAGAAGCAAGCCAAACTTCTAGGTTCTAGATTAAAAGACTGGAATCTTCTTCAGAGTGGAACAAAAGTTGCTCTTTTTCGTAATCGCCATGCAGAATTTGAGAATTTCTTCTGTATGGAAGAAAGATGTATTTTGTAATGACGTTCGTTCTGTTATGAAGGCGCTTGATCATGAATATAATACAGATGAGTGTCGTTTGTTCATTGACTCTTCCAAATTAACCTTGAGAGCGGTACTACTCCGCAATGGAAATAAGTTCTCCTTTGTTCCTTTGGCTCATGCAAGCGATTTGAAAGAATCTGACAACATGAAGCGTCTTTTGCCAAAAAAGTATAACGACTTTAAGTCAAATATTTGTGGCGATTTGAAAGTTGTTTCACTTGTGATCGGCATGCGACTCGGTTACACAAAGTGTCGTTGTTTCCTCTGTCAATGGGACAGTCGGGATAGGAAAAATCATTATAATAGGAATAGTGGCCAAAACGAACTTTACCGACACCAGGAAATAAGATTGTTATTGGTACCCCACTTGTTGATCCTAAAAAGAAATATTTTCCCCCTTTGCACATTAAGCTTGGGTTGATGAAAAATTCTGAAAACATATATGAAATAAGTGTAAACACTAGTACCAAGTTCACCCACTTTACCTCGTGGGACAAAATAAATCTAAAATATTGTTGACCAATGTTATTATTTTTCCGGGAGAAGTAATACGAGCAGTGTATTTATTGTACTGCCCACAGTCCTTGCAAGCATTACCTATTCATACTTATTCAGCGTATGAATTCAAACATATTTTATATAATAAAATAATATGCCGGACGCATATCACGCATGTATGAATATGTTGTGTACAGCGTTATCAAATTTTCCGCTTGTAAATATGTTTTAAAGATGAAATGCAGATGAAATTATTAGAGTATGGAGATTTTTAAGGGCGTGATATCCAGACACAATACAATAATGCATCTGTTACGTTTCTACTAGTTTGCAGAACAGTTTGCCGGTGAGAGAACACAAAAGAGGCATTTGGTTATTTTAAAATAG
>JARFOC010020999.1:0-10133 GCA_031763485.1 Osmoderma eremita
TCTGTAACCATAATTATAATTAATTAATAAATATATAATTACAAATATTAGGGGATATACCGGTTTTTGTACGTTTACTTTTTCTCCATGTTGTGTAGATGGCGCGACACAGAGTTCGATTTCTATTACCTTGAGTGGACCATCTTGATCTGTTGTAAGCAAGCACGTGTATGCTTCGTAATTGAATTTATTTATAACCGATTACAACAGCGAAATGTTTGTTACTCCACGTAAAGAACAGATTATAATATATCGCACAGTTATTATGTATCGCATATCCGAAGCGTTGAGAACGATAATAGCGATACGTATCCGAATAATCGTAAGCGGTTATCACAGAGAACTGTTTAGAATAACGATTACGGGAAAATAACGTCGGGGTGATGACGGTTATTTAAAAATAACCGCTTATACCAACCCTACTGCCCACCCAATGCATCATCAGCAGTCGCCGCTGATCATTATTATTTCAAAAGTAACGGAGCTTACATAAAAATATATTTTCAGTTCCCTCCGGACCATACTTCGAACAGTCAAACAGTTCTAACCCCAAATGGATTAATAAAAGGTACAAAAGGGCGTACCGTACAAAAACGAATCATTTACTACGCTTACCGAGGTATTCCTTATGCTAAACCGCCTATTGGGAAATTAAGATTTGAAGTACGTGTCTCGTTTTAGCATTATTATTAATTATTTATGTTTTCTATTATTATTACCTCATATTTTCAGCCACCACAACCGTTTGGTAAATGGTCACATACTTTAGACGCCACAAAGGAGAAAGATGTCTGCTCGCAGGTTCATTTCGGCACTGTAAACACGCCGATAGTAAATAGCAGCGAAAATTGTTTATATCTCAACATCTACACGCCACTGGCAAGTACCAAAATCAACGTTTGAAAGTCCATATTACAATTAGGAGGCCGTGAATTTAAAAGCCTGTTTGATTTTAGTCGTCAATAGATGCCCTTCGACGTAAACCCTTGGCAGTTATGGTTTGGATTCACGCTGGTGGATTTTACGAAGGCAATAACCAATATAAGTTATATGCTCCTGATTTCTTACTGGAGGAAAATGTCGTTGTAGTTACAATCGCGTATCGCCTGGGTATTTTTGGTAAACACATACTTACTACGCATTTATACCTGGAAAAAATGTTATTTATCACTTATGATTGAATACAGGTTTCTTCAGTACCGGCGATTTGACAGCTCCCGGAAATAATGGATTGAAAGATCAAATATTGGCGCTAAAATGGGCGAAGGACAACGTAAGAGCTTTCGGTGGGGATCCGAAAAGCGTGACTATCTTCGGCAGCGGCGCCGGCGCTGGCTGTGTTGCCTTTTTGACGCAAACTCCACTAACTCGCGGTAAATAATGATCACAACTTTATTTTCATAAAAGAACGTTCCGTTTCTTTCGCTTTAAGTATAAATTCTGATTTGAGCACTAAAGAACTTAAATCGTGTTTTCCATTTGATTTTAATTTAGGTCTGTACCACCGCGCCATCATGCAAAGTGGTACGTCACATAACCCGTGGGCGGTATCGCAGAGATCACTCGATGTGGCGTACACCACTGCCGAATTTCTGAACATAAACGCAACGAGTAACCGAGATTTGAAGGATAAATTAAAGTGTGTCGACTACAAACGCTTATTAGCGATGTCTACTTATGCGCAAAACAAGGTACAGCGTCTCCTATTATTTTATTTCAGTGCTTACATTTCTTATTTGCATTTTTTAGATATACCCAAGTGATCCTATATCTTCTGGCGTACCATTGGGTCCCGTCATAGAACCTGAGCACCCCGGAGCGGTTGTTAAACGACCGATTTATCAGACGTTAATTACAGGTGACTTTAACTTGACTCCCTTGCTGATGGGTATTAATTCTTTGGAGAGTGTAGAATGGGCATGTAAGTAGACGAAGTGGATATGATTTGAAGGCACAATTTACTATCATTATTGATTCCAGTGAACGAATTAACAATCAATTACTTAAACACGGTAAAATTAGCAAGTTCTAAGCTTGTTCCCGGTGGTTTTAACGTAATACACCCCGCCACATTGAAAAAAGTCGGTGATCAGATAAAAAGTTACTATTTCGACAATGTACATGCAACGAAGTTTAATGACAAACAACGGTATGCAGTAAGTCAATCGAACTTTAAGAAAAACATACAATATTGTTCCCTTTGTCCCTTTAGTATTCCAGCGACGTCTATATGGGGATAAATACACTGGAAACAGCGGAAATAAGTTCTAATTTCACAGACGTATTCTTTTACGTGCTGTCATATTTAGGTGACCTCGGTAATCCGCAACGCCCAAGCAACTTAGGTTAGTTAATTTGATTTAAAGTCCGCCATTTAGTTGATAATAAGAATTAATTAAACAACATATTGAATTTAGGTGTAGCACATACTGAGGAAATGAATTATTTATTTTACCGAGACGTGAGCCCACTAGCATTAACGACCTCTGATCGGAAGACGCGAGCTAGGATGGTGAAGATGTGGACTAATTTCGCAAAAACTAGGTATGTTAACTTCAAAATTAGTATCCAACTTCGACGAAACAACTTGCAGAAAACTATTTTCTTGGTTCACAGCGCCATCTATCGTGTGTTTTTTGTAATATTTTTTTTTATTTCCACGGTCCCTATGTAAATGATACACTTGCAGTCTATCCGATCCTGCGCACCAACAATTTTCGTGTGATCTCAAAATAACATAAAATGGGAGTAGTGTCACTCTATTGCCTGACGGTCCTAGATCCATAATGTATAAATACCACTAAATCTAGTGCAGGAAATGTGGGTTTCTATGTCATATTAGTGCTAATCGTAGCTTATACCACTAAGATGATACATTGGTGATCCAAGCGACAATGGGAAGAAAGAAAAAAAAAATGAAACCGTCAGACAATAGTCATTTCTACCATATTAGTATTATAAATTTAATACATGTATTTATTTACGTATTTCTCAATGCAGTAATCCTACACCTAAAGCCGATTCCCACCTGCAAAACGTCGGTTGGCAAAAAATCGACAAGAATTTCAATTATTTGGACATCGGAGGTAATTTGAAATCAGGTGTCAATCCCCACCACGAAGCTTACCAATTCTGGAAAAGATTGTACGCTCAATACAGAACGATTTGAAGATATGTTAAGCCCCTTTGACACGATGCTAGGCATTCCATACAATTTTTTATTGCAGAAACTATACTTGTTGCTACACATTTAAAATTCAAATGAAGTCGTAGTTCCCAAATAGCACGCTGGAGTGCACACAAACAAATTTTATTGCAGTTATGTTTAATGTTTCTACAATTTTTACTGATTATATAGTTCATCATAAATTTGGCCAATAGCAAACGCAAATTTTACATAGTTACCATGTATTGATAAGCGGATATACCTGTGACGATGTGGTTTAATCATTTCGGTTTTTCGGTGGGTCCAACCAAGCAAAAATAATGAATAATAATTTAAATCTAACTGTTTTTTCATGTGGATGGCAAGAAAACACAAAAATAAGCTATTAAATTCTGACTTGTCACCCTTAAATAATACATTGCTGGATTTAATACCGTCCATAAATAACGCATTTTCAAACTACTACGTCGCGAAAAAACGCCTATAAACCAAAAACACAGCGCCATGTATCGGCAGAAATTGTAAACAAAACAGGTTTATTTCCTTATGATTTCCCTGTTCTGTGTGATTTCCCTACGCTTATGCAACATGTAACCAACTTCAGAGTAGAGAAAAGGAGAATGTAAATTAATTAGCAATCGTGTATGTACGATTTTATCAATATTTATCAATTCACTGTGTTATTGTATGTGTAAATGAAAATTTAATAAAGGGAGTATCGAAAAAGAGCGTATTTATTACTGTATTTATTTATGAGAGTAAATTTGTCAAGAGATAAAAACAAACATGTTTCTAATGCTGTCAGATTTTATTTATTTAAGGCGGAATCAACCATTATAGGCAAGTTGCTAAAACTGACGAATTTTAGAAACGAAACAATTTTATTTTATATACCGATTGTATTTTGAGATATTTTCACATAATTCCGAAATGTCTTTGCGTGAATAATCATCACTGCCATCGCTTTCATAAACCGGAACTCCGGAAGGATTAAAAGTTTTACAACAAATTTCATAAAGAGAAAAATAAGCTTTAATAATCACAATTGAATTCGGTAATTCTAAATATGTAATTCCATTTTATTCCTTGTCTTACTGCATTTCAGGATAGTCGTTAAAGAAAGACATCTTCACCTCGAGTTGTGTTAGTAATAATACAATGAATACACAATGTGACACAACATAACTATATATTGTTAATAATATTAGTGTGAACATACAACGTGACACAACTATATCAACTACTCTAATTAAGTTACTAACTTCAGTTCCTTCTTAATATATTCGTAACGAATTTTATTTTGACAACCACAGGTTTGGCAATTTTTACAAAATACTAACAAGTTGCCTATTCAAGCTGGCGAACTCAATAGTCTAAAAGCAAATCCTCAGAAACTTCAGAATATTTCCTTTCGACAATTTCACAATTATCGGAATAATCGCGATAGCCAACCGTAAAACTTGAAAACAAAATCCCTGTTCTCTTAAGGTGCCCAAGCTAAGATATACAGATAAAGATAGGCAACGTAGCGACCGTATCGATTCTAGCGCTATCTATGGTCTGGCCTGTTAAGTTAATCACACGGAGACCATTTTAATTAAATTTGATACCGCGATTACAATTAACAGACATATAGAAAGCCAAAGTATTTTGGCAGATTATATAGTATATTCTTCGATTTTGCTATTTAAAGATGAGTCGAATTGAATATTACAGTACTAAATTTTGTTACAACAACAATGAAAGTAAAAATAAAAATACGCTTACCACCTTGATGAGTGAAGAACTCCGGATACGTATTTCGGAAACTAAGTTGCCATCCTCAGCAGAATCTCTGAAGGAAAATAATGTCAATCACAAGTCACAACACTCTGGGTGATATACACCACACGAAACACCACTTGAATAACACTGTCTGCATGGGTTGCTTAGGACTGTTTGTTATTTTTACCTCTATAATTTCAAGATGAAGACGACAAGAACGATACATGTCAAAGGAGATATTGCAGAGGTAAAATCCGTAGCTCGATTTAAACAAAATTCAATTTAAACACACCGTATCGGATCAGTCCTCCCGCACGTTAGATTAATTAATTCGGGGCACGTGTTTCGGGAATATGTGGATTCCTATCGTCAACCGCACAAGCGAAAATTCCATTTTTTTAAAAGTAGCAAAGCCTTAAGCAAAGTGTCAAGCCTTTTTACCGACAGTGCAAATTGCTTGATTTACAGTTAGCGATATTACCGACGTTGACATTCCGCTATGCGTCAGTCGGTGTCGTTTCTGTTTGGTGCAGGACGTCAGTAAGAGAGCGTTTGCGCGCGCAAATGACAACCAGCTGACTGCGTTGCGTCGGCGGATTAATCGACGCAGATTGACGTTCTGTACGTAAAAGCGATTACTAGTGAACGAGTGATTGTAGCAACTGGTGTGGGATTACGGATTGACGAAGGTTTCCACCGTAATCTACGCCTTTGTCGACCATGGCGCACTGTATGAGAGTTTTGCATCGCCACGTAAGTCAAATGCACCCTCTTACAACCCCACGCGGGTGGCCGGCCAGCCGAACACGTGTTACATAACGAAATCGGTGACGATGCTGTGATTGTGTTACGTGTTGTAGGGTGGCAAAATCGGCGGCGTTTTCCTCAGCGATGTCCAGGCGAGATGCTTCCACGTTTCGCCTTTGGTGGCGGCAGCCGCAAGGGTTGCTATGAGCAAATTCGACCCCGACGCTTACTTACCCTACGATAGGCTTTTGAAGAATTTGGAAGTGGTCAAAAAGAGGTTGAATAGGCCGTTGACGTTATCAGAGAAGATTCTATATTCGCATTTGGACGATCCGCAAAATCAGGTGCGCATTTACAATTCCTAAACTTTATTTTTGGCCCTAATACAACCTTTTAACCTTTGTTTAAATAATAATATTTACTTTATTGTTCCGTACGAATAATAGTGTTGCGTTGCGTCTTGGAATTTGATATTTGAAACGAGGATTTCTTTAAATAAAAATAAAGACGGTTACGTAATACCGCTTTTTTAAACTACAAAATGCGTATACTTTAGTTATTAGCGTAATATGAAACAATTAAGTGATTTTAATAAGCTGAAATGCTGTTTGATTAGAATAGTGCCCTTCAGATATGATATATAAATACGTGCCAAGCATTATTAATATAATACCATTTAATTCACATATGGACGTAATACTTCTACAAACTAGCACGTGGTTTTAATTTATTATTTGCTCGATTGTGTTGTTTATCGCTACACCTTACAAAAAATACGCGCGCAAGTGTAAAGTAATGTTAGAATGGAAATGAGAAACACAGTTGATATACATAGCTTTTATGTCAAATTCATAATTCTATACCTTTCATTTTAACTAGCCGACATACAGTGGTGGTCATAAAAATAGGTAGAGTGTGGCTGGGGGTAATATTATTTTTTATTAATAATTAATATCTGATGCTATCCCACTTTATCACGAATTAACCTTAATCCTAAAAGATATAGAAGCCACAAAGGAAGAAATTGATGCCCATTCGTGGAATATTTTGCCTGTTTAAAGGGTTATCAATAAACCTTATAAAACGTAAAAAATTAAATCTCTACATAAATGATTGGATATAAACAATAAATCCCAAATATAAAATAAAGTATTTAGGTATACAGAATGATCGTAAGCAAACATAAGTCATGTATAATTAAAAATGATAAGGGAGAAGTCATTAATGACAAGTTAATACGCAAAAAATCTCCAATTCGTACGCACTATACGATCTTTTTTTATATGTTTTAATCTGCCAATATATCATTTCATTATCCGGGTTATACGTGCAATCTTTCGCACATCGAGATTTTCGAAAGCAAGCGAATAATTTAAATACATACCAGAAACAAACTACTTACAGGTCATTTTTGAGGTTATCTACCCGAGACGAGAAGAAAATAAAACAGAGTTTGAACGGTACAAATCATGGTCAACAGTTTTTATGAATTAAATTAGAGTCAACGTCCTTTTTCATAAACTTTGTATCTTTTGATTATCTTTGCGCTTCAAAACATTGCGAAATACGTGTTTGTTTGCCGATGATTGATCTTCATGTACTTATAATGATATGAATAATATTTTGCACGTGTATGGATTGTATTTACAAACATGTCAATCATATAATGAATGAAAATGAGAAAAAAATTGTTTTGGGAAAATGAAATTTTGTATTTGGCGCTTTGATTTAACGTACCGCGACATCTAGCGGATATTTCTTGAATTGGCAAATGTCATATAAATTTGGCTTAAAATCCGCGTTTTTTTTTTTTAATTAGCTAATGACCTTAAAATCCGCGTTTTTTTTTTTAATTAGCTAATGACCTTAATCTGTTTCATACTGCATAGCTGTTGAGGTGCGTTTGACAGGGTACGCGCGAGATAGGCAATAAACGGAATATAAAAGTCTAATAACGAATGAAATCAAAATATATTATTTTAAACTACATGACACGATCTTCATAGAAGGAAAAAGGCTTACATTAAAAGCAATCGCGGTCGGTAGGTATATGAATTCTAACTCTTTTAAATTTGGCGGGCAATCCTTTTACAATAAGGCCTTTTTGACGCATCAGTAATAAAGAACCTTATTAATCTATTTTGAATATTGACGCAATACATATGGATACTTTTAATGTTTCTTAAGAACAATACAACCCCATATGATAAAAAAAAATTATAGTGCTAATTTAAATTTAGAAAATTACCGCGGCAATTTACATAAATGGGTACCAACGTTGTGAAAGAATACATAGCATTACCAAATGCACGAACAAAAATCTCCTAAATTTAAATCTTAATAGAAATTTGTATTTTTTAAAGGAAATTACTCGCGGAGTATCATATCTTAGACTACGTCCGGACAGGGTTGCTATGCAAGATGCAACCGCTCAAATGGCGATGTTGCAATTTATTTCCAGCGGTCTCAAGCGCGTCGCCGTACCTAGCACGATCCATTGCGATCACCTGATCGAAGCCCAGGTGGGCGGTGAAAAAGACTTAGCAAGAGCCAAAGATTTGAACCAGGAAGTGTATAGTTTCCTAAGTTCCGCCGGTAGCAAGTATGGTGTTGGTTTTTGGAAGCCCGGATCAGGTTTGAAAAAGACTTGCGATTGAACAACCGACTTTTGATATTTCGTCTTTTCATGACATGGTTGCCACGCATTACAAAACATATGATATGGTTTGGCACAGATATAGATAGGTTATGCTTTAAAAAAATACGAAAACTATCAATACCAAATAGAACGCCAAAATAACATACGTCAAGTAAGTGCGTTGACAACTTACCTTATCGCTCTACGCGGACGAAATGTCACTAAATTTGACGTTACTATGCACTTGCTAAATGTGAAGTTGTGTTGGTATGATTTTAACATTATCACTGTCAAAAGTCGGCTGTTTGGTTGCGAGAGCTATATATAATCTATAATTTAATTGAAAATACACTTCTGTTTTATTACAGGTATTATACATCAAATTATTTTGGAAAATTATGCTTTTCC
Organism: Osmoderma eremita; assembly: GCA_031763485.1. Lineage (NCBI taxonomy): Eukaryota > Metazoa > Arthropoda > Insecta > Coleoptera > Scarabaeidae > Osmoderma > Osmoderma eremita. Next base: position 8,724 of record JARFOC010020999.1, read on the forward strand.
CGGTTTATTGATGATCGGGACCGATTCCCACACACCGAACGGCGGTGGTTTGGGTGGGCTGTGTATCGGAGTTGGCGGTGCAGATGCCGTTGATGTTATGGCGAATATCCCGTGGGAATTGAAGTGCCCCAAAGTGATCGGAGTCAAACTTACTGGTAAATTATTTCATCAGTCGACCATTTTAGATTTTTAAATGTTTGTTATAGGTAAATTAGCTGGTTGGACATCGCCGAAAGATATAATCCTAAAGGTAGCTGGCATTTTAACGGTAAAAGGAGGCACTGGGGCTATCGTCGAGTATTTCGGACCGGGCGTCGATTCCATCTCCTGTACTGGTATGGGTACAATCTGCAATATGGGTGCCGAGATTGGCGCCACCACCTCGGTCTTCCCCTTCAATCACCGCATGGCCGCTTACCTCAAATCCACGGGCCGCGAAAATGTATCGAATCAAGCCGAAGAATACAAAACCAGTTTATTCGCGCCCGATGCCGGAGCTAATTACGATCAAGTGGTGGAAATCAACTTGGACACCTTAGAACCGCACGTCAACGGCCCCTTCACGCCCGATCTGGCAAACCCGATCAGTAAATTGGGAGAAGCGGCTAGGAAGAATAATTGGCCGTTGGATATTAGGGTCGGCCTTATCGGATCGTGCACGAACAGCTCCTACGAGGACATGGGTCGTTGCGCTAATATAGCGAAGGAAGCGATGAGTCACGGATTGAAGTCTAAAATTCCCTTCAACGTCACTCCCGGATCGGAACAAATTCGAGCGACTATTGAACGTGATGGTATCGCAAAGACTTTGAGGGATTTCGGAGGAACTGTAAGTCGCTTCAATATATTTTTAGTGGGAATATTTTATTTGAAACTGATAACAAATCGGGTTGTTTCGAAATTAATTATCCGTTTAAATTATGTTATTTAATAATAATTGTAGTAGACTTATTTCATTTCTCACCGTGTGAGCCAGCTTCGTAGGAGGCCCGAACGAGGTCTGATCGAGGGCGGATGCAATTAATTTTGACCAATATTAGGGATAAGTTGGGGATTTGAACATAAAAATCGTTAGAACGACGTAAGCCTTAACGTATCTTCATAAAAACTCTCTTTATCTCCTCACCAACCTGACATACGCCGCCAACTTCTCAATACCTAATAAGGGGTGTATGGAACGGTAAAATTCAAAATATTTTTTATTTAAATAGAAAGCAATGTTCGTGCAGTTTTGGGAAAGTTTAGATTATCTTGTATTATTGTGTGTAAATTAAAAGATTACGCCTCTGTACGACAAACAGTGTAAAAAAACCTCGATACACATGAATTTCACTCATTAAAAGATTTGTTCTGATTAGTAGCAAAGTATAAACATAAGATATGTATAAGAGACAAGTATTGTTAATGTTA
>JARFOC010021010.1:0-10133 GCA_031763485.1 Osmoderma eremita
CAGGCGAGGAGCGAAGCTCCGTTGTGAACACTCCAGGCCAGGCCAGGGGCGAAGCGATGGTGCCATGCTATGTACCAAGCGAGGGTCGAGGCGAGGCTCGGAGCGCCGTTGTGAACGTAGCCTAACATTGACTTGCCTCTGCTCGTACCCATTTCTTCAGTCTTTTGCATCCACTTTTTTCTGGGTTGTCTTTTTTTCTTCCCTGCTCTCCTTCTGTTTCCGTTATCTTTCTCAATAGTGTTTTTTTCTCTTTCTTATTAAATGGCCGAACCACCGTAGCTGTTTCCTCTCCATAAATTCCACTATTCTCTCTTGCTTCAGTGAGTCCCTTATTCTTTCGTTTGTTATTCCATCATACCTGGTCCTTCTCATATAAGAAGCAAGAATTATCTAAGAAGATCTTGAAAATGTATTATGGAAAACACTAATGGGACACTCTTACCTTACGTATTTAAAGACGAGACTTCACAAATCAGATTTAACACCAATTTAGTACAACTGACAATGAAAAATATATATGCACGCAATCCGGCACGCTATAGTTGATACGCCCAAGCAAATTACTGGGAAACCTAAATTATCTAAGTGTTTAACTAAATTTATTGCTACAGCAAAACAATGGCTCACCGAGCGACTTGTGGTTACTATTGCTAGTTTCCATTCCTAACCTACTCTTACCGAAACCCACCCGTTTCATTTGCCTCCTTTCATCCGGACGTTTTTCTTTGTCGCATAGCGGAAGCGTCACCGAATTCCAGCGACGTACGAAAAGCTAACCTTTCATTAAAAAAGTTTTCCGCGTACCGTTGCGTTTCGAGATCAGGCGATTAGTATTCACGGGTCGTTCCCGGTAGCGTTCCCGTGTTTGTCTGCCAGTCTATATCTTTATCCTTCTTATCCCCGCCACTCCCTTCCTCTATCTCCCTTTCTCCCTTTTTCTGGCTTTCTCTTCGCATTTTAACTTCTCCGGTGCGTCTAGTGCGGAACGCCCAGGGTTTGTTCAAAATTCTTCGCTCGGACGTAACTAATTCAACTTGGCGTCATTGTTTTGCGCCACACGGCCCTTGAATTGTACGTACGAACTGTTTTTGGCTAAGCTGAAACTAAAGAAAAAGCCTATTCAGGCCTATGGAGCTTACCTGGATTCGATTGGGAAGGTTTTTACTGGCCACAATTTAAAATGTTTTGGAACACGAAAGATAATCTGATTCATATATGATTATGAACAAGACTATAAATGAAGAGAAGCCATACCCTATCCTAAAAAAACCACAACGGCTACAATCTACAAAGCACTTCCAACCTGAAAAAGAAATTCAGCGTGCAGTGATCTGAACAATTGCAAATACTTATTCGTGCACATGTTTTGCTGTAAAAAATAAGAATTAAGTTAGGGCTACAACATCCGTGACATCGTATGGTGTGCGCCAAGGCTCAAACCTTAGCTCACTGTTATTTCTGATATATGTATATCTATACTTGAGATGTTACTACGGTACGTTTACGGGACGCACCGCTTACGTCGCTCTGATCAGGATTAAAATTTGCAGGCATTTTAGATGTGCGTATGTACTGCATAGGTGACTGTCATTGCCTTAGGTAGGAAAGATACTCCAAGTTTGAAGTGAGACAGGTCATTGGGTTTTTGCGTGCAAATAAGGAAACACCTACCGAAATTCATAAAAGAAAATACTGAAGACTTACGGAGAAGGCGTTATGAGTTGAAAACAGTGTTTGGTGTAAACAGTTCAAAAGTTGAAGCACAGCTCTCAACGATGATCCTGAAGGTGTGTGAAAAAAAATCAACAAGATGAACAACAAAGCATCAAACGGATGGGTCTAGACCTGGCTGCTTCAAATTTTCATTTGTTTGGGACATTGAAAGCTCATTTGTCGGGTAAAAGGTTTGAAGACGACGATGAAGTTCAAAACGAAGTTTACGAAGAGGGTTTACAGAAGCTTGCGCCTCCCTGGGAAAAGTGCTTTAACATTGGCGGCGATTATGTGGAAAAGTATCTAACAGTTCACGCTTTTACTTAGTGTATGTTTGATTTCTATAAATAAAGTAGTCTGTACCTTAGTAACTGAACATTCGTATTATGGAATTAGTGCCATTACTCACATATCAGTGCCGTAGTGGTGGGTTGGTTGCTAGGCTACTAAATTGAAGGGGCCAGGTTCGATTCCCGGTCGGTGCCAATAAGATCGATGGCGTTTTTACGGCCACGACTCGACTCAAGCTGCAAAAATGAGTACCTGGAAGTCAAATTCTGGGGTAATAATAGGCGGTCGGCTCGTAGCGCTTGCCACGTTACAGTCCTCTAGTGTACCGAAAAGGCTAATAACCATGGCAGACCACACCCTGCCTTCCTCCCAGGCTGTTAAGCCTGGGGCTTGTTAAAAGGGGACTATTATTATTATACTCACATATCCCAAATTAACATATTCCTCGGTTTGGAAAAAGACGTTACAGCCAAAATTTATGGTTTTTCAGGGAATCGTTTTATAACTATTAATATAACAAGAATATTAGGCGATTTATAATATTGGAAGAGAAGTGCTACATGACGAGGCGCAAGCCGGTTTGTTTGGTATTCTGTTTTCTGTTTTATATCGTTTAATAATGCTATGAACTGTATTTGATTAACGATTTTGCTGATTTCTTTTGAACATTTTCCGCCTTCGGGATGAGATACTATTAGTGTTCATATGTCTTCAGAGGTTTCTTTACCTTTTCTACCCATTTCGACAAAATTTATCTTAATTTGACAACAAATTTATTTTAACTAATAACAAGTTATCCAATACGTATTTCACTTGTTTTGCTTCTAAGAACGTGCGATATTTCATATTTCAAGAAGCAATAGATTTTAGTGTAAGATACGAATTTGACTTTGAATTTGTTTATTTGTTTTTTGTTTTCTCTTTTGATTTTAAAATTTTTCATAGTAACATTACATTATAAAGATAGTTATTCATATTAATAACAAGCTTAATTTCCTACATAAAATCAATAAACAGTTTTATAAAAACCATGGTTTTTTTTGTTATTTCTGTGGATACTAAAGTTGTAAGAATACGAGATCGAGTAACTGTATCTTAATATCATAAATAAGAACCGGCATGCGTTTTTGATTACCTATCTACAATACAACACAATCTTTTCTTCACTTATTATATACATAGGTGTCAATCCTGGGAAACATTCAAGAATCTCGCAGACCTTTATTATTGAAGCTGTGGAATCGGAAAATGCACATTCTTCTCACAATCAGTTATAAATCATCCATCTAAAGCTGACTCTTTTTATTTTGATTTAAACATCTTAAAACTTTACACTACGTTTTATATCAGAAATGGAGATACTTTACGTTTTAAGATTTATTTTATTTGTATTGGGATTTCCTGTTACATGTTACATCACTGATGCCCATTAACAATTTGTGCTTTTATTAAATTTCGCAACGTGGCAATATGCAGAGACGAATTTTCCGGAAGAGTGCGAAAAATTTTAATATCGTCATTGAATTATTACTTTCTTAATCTTGTGCAATTCTAAAGTGATGTTTGCTTCCATTTCTCTGCACACACATGCATATGTATGTAAATATTACACTGCCGTTCCCGTGCCATTTCCTTCACAAATAACGGAGCGATGCGCCGAGATAGAAAGCAAATACAGCCTTCTCGGATAAAATCTGTATCTTACGCGACTTACATTCGAAATATAGGTACCTAAAGAAAGAATTTACAGGCACTGGTTGACACTGGCCCCTCTTAGAACCGGCTAAGTACGTCGTTAATAGTTCGCGAGGGACTACGAAACCAGCGAACGGTTCAGCTCTCTATCTCTTATCTTACGTCAACTTAACTGAGCCTTACATCTTCCGAAACTGAAGGAAGGAACATTTACGTTCCACGCCTTTTCTCAGCTAGCTCATTGAACAAGTATACACACGAGGTTTCTCTTTTATCAACGTTTTCTTTGTGAGAAGTCACAAAACAGACTTTTATTTATTTGAAATGTGTTAATTATTTCCGTTGCAGACAATGACAATACCGGATGTTAAAATCTACATTTATATGATCTTCAATGTAACATTTTCATTAATGTACGTGATGTTTTTAATCACATTCCACTACATTTACAAAAATGCTTCGTTTTTACAAATCATTGCACTATCGAAATGACATATGTATGTACAGAGATGACAATGTAAAAATGAGCGTGGTTGTGTGGCTGTTTCACTCGCATATATTTCGCTTCGGCACAAAAGTAAAACATGCGGAGTTTATTTTATATTCTGTGAATATACAAATTTAATAACCAGTTACATGCATATGTAAATCAAAAATAATAATTATTTTATATTACACGCAGCTATTCAGCTGCAAACATGTACAAAGTGTGTAAATTAAGTAATGAGACTGATATTTTTAAAGATTTTTATTTGAATATAATTACAATTGAACTCTCCCTCCCCTATTGGAATCGCCTTTAGCTAGTCGGTTATAACCGTTTGAATGACGTCCCTCCAGACTACCTTCGCAATCAAGTCAGGTGAATAAGGAGACTGAGGAGCCACAGAAATATGTTTACTGGCCAAAAAACCGTTTATGGAAATTGCTGTGTGACAAGGCGCATTGTCATGATGCAGGATCCAATCGTTCTTGATGTTTGGTCTCACACCCATGACCCTTTTTCGGACCCTTTCGAGAACCTCTAAAAATGCTGATTAACCATCGGACCTTGAGGCATACATACTCGGACACCCAACTCTCATCACCAGTAATGACACATTCCGAAAAAATTTAATTATTTTCAATCGATTCCAGAAAGTCAAGCACCTTTCCTCTCCTAATGTCCTTTTGTTCCTGCGACAGGTTTTTTGGAACCATTTTCGAGCAGATCTTTCTCATTCCCATTTCATTGGTCAAAACTTTTTGAACGATGGTGTGAGACAAATTCAACTGTTCCCCGATCATTCTGACCGACAACCAATGATCTGAACGTACAAGATCGCGGATTTTGTCGACATTGCCATCGGTTCTTGCAGTTGAAGGGGGTCATCTCCCATCGACTCTCTTCCTCCTGAAAATGCCTTAAACCACGGAAAAACCTGGGCTTTTGACAAAACATTGTCTCCGTAGGCCTGCTGAAGTTTTGCAAAAGTTTCTATTGCACTTTGCCCAAGTCTGACGCAAAACCTGATAGCACACCGTTGCTCTAAATTAATGTCTGTCATTTGTAGAACGCACTACGAAAACCGGGTTCACGGAAATAACGACAACGGACAACCAAATGACTTGATCGAGTTCAAACTTGCACTGAACGCGTATTACAATGTCCACTTGTCGCCCTTCCATGTCCCGTGCTTCCCGTGTTGTCATATCAAACGCTACGTTGTCAGTCTCATTACTTAATTTACACACCTCGTATAAATCAAAAATAATAATTATTTTATATTACACGCAGCTAAATGAAAATTTACAAACATATAAATTTGTGCGTGTTGTTAAAAACTCTAGCTAATGCTCTGTTCATCCTGATCTCTTTTCTGATCTGTTAATATTGATAGATATTGAACTTCTAAACGTGGGTATACAGTGGATCATGTTACATTAATAACAATAAATAGAGAAAGAGTTAACGGGATATCCTCATATACCCATATTTGATAATAATAAACTTTTATTTCTCCACAAAGGGAATACCAACCCTATGAGATTCTGTTAATAAAGAAAAAATTAATGTTAACTACAATTTAGACTCACAGCTACAATTGTAGATGTTGTAATTAATTTACTAAATGTTCAATATTCCGTCCGTGAACCCTCAAACATTTTCCACGCCTTCTGACTACCGCCCCAATAGTTTGATGAAAAACAATTACTATATTTCGCCAAAAGTAAATTTCGTATTTTTTTTGATATCTCGGCAATCTGCCCTAAGGCAATATGCATCTTATCCGGAACAAATTGACATGAAGAATACTATTCCAGTAAATATCCACTAATAAATAAACTAAACTATGTTGAAGTTTTATGTGATATAGTTGCAATGACCGTAAAAAGTTCCATTATAGGTGCATTGGCAAAAACAATGATAGGGGTACAAGGCGTCATCAGCGTCTCTCCGAATGCTAAACCCACTTTCATCACTAATGCATCGCGGAACTTATTGCGAAATATTCCAGCCACTTGCTTGCGCCACCACATACCCCATCTAGAGGATACCCGTCAAACACAAGCCACCGCGACAAATGCAATTGGGCCAGTAATGCAGTACAATTCATCTAGCTCGGATAGTGCATCGACTGTCAGTCTCGCCAGAAGGACTGCGTATGTTGTGATTCAAGGTATTTTTTACGGTTAATTGTTTTTGGTACTTTCGTTCTTTCTTATGTTACGTCATGGTTAAGCCGTTTCTGGAGCCTTCCCACGTCACCTTGCTTTTATCATGTAGCGTGGTGTATCCACCTTGTTGAGAATTAATATTCGCGTTCTTTGTCAACGTGATGGCGCCGTATTAGTCACTTGTCCAGGTGCATACCGAGATATTTACTTCGTTGTTATTTAACTTCGTTGGCTTGTGGGAGTTGATGCTTATTTAATTTGATCGACGGACAGATGAACCTGTTGATAGTAAAAGCATTAGCTTTCATATTCCATCTGCGTAACCATGTTTGTATCTTACCCAGATTTGTTTCTAAATATCTGGATGCTCCAACTGGATCAAAGTGCGACGGCGATATAGCAGTATCGTCTGCAAATGTGACAACTGTTGTTGGCAGATTCGCAATATAGATTGGATAGAGAAGCGGTCCCACGACGCTTCCTTGTGGTACAACAGATAGTATTGGATACAGATTAGAGTAATCGTTCTGTTGCTTAATCAGGTAGTGTCCCACTTTAAAGTATGATCTTAGGATTAAAACCTTCTGATGCGGCAGGCATTTCTTGATTTTATAAAGGAGACGCCGAACAATGTTTTTTCTTCCAGATCTGCATGCACTTCTTCAATAGCACGATGCTTATTCCGAAATTCGAATTGATGATCCGGGACGATCTTTAGCTCTTCCAGGAGAGGTTTTACCCTTTTTAAACAGACCTTCTCGAAGTTCGTCGTACGACACTATAAAATGACACATGCTTATTTCGACCATGCATTTATTTTCTGAGTTTGTTACCAAGGGAAGCAATTCAATTTTGTTCCAAATTTGTAGTTTTTACAGATTGTACTTACTTAATCTTAAACCAAAAATTAATTTTCTGAACTCCACATTCACAAATTAACCTACGACGAAAACCCATCTCACCACCTTTCTAAAATTCCAGGCATCCATCCAATAAATCATAATTATTTTTGCGCCGTAACGGCAGGGAGTTCTTTCCGTACTCACCTCAGCTGTCGGTTTTAATTAAGGCCCTATTATTTCTCATTAATCCGTCCATCCTTTGTACACAGATTAATTCTATTGACCGAAATTTCGTTTGCTTTGAATATTTAAAAAGGTGCCGGCAACGGCACCCTTCTCTCGGGCTACGCAGTCATTAAGTAGAAATTCATCATTGATAACAATGATTAGGGTAGTCATTACCTAGGAGTAGCGTTAATGCCGTTTATACATACACATATAGAACTACCCGGCAACGTTAGGGTCAAGCTGAACTTGCTCTAAACTATGTGCCCTCTAATAGTGTATTAATATTGATTTATGTAGCATATGTGTATCGGTTGAATATTGGAAAGATTACGTGATAGTTGATTTAATGTTAAATAAAAGTAAATTTACCAGATCCTGGTATTACCACAGATGGGTTGTTTGCGTAGCTTCGAATTTGTTTATTTCTGTTAATTAGTAACAACTTGAAGTCATAATCAGAATTTTTAAACTTCTAACATCTAAGCAACTAATGTTCTTAAAGACAAATCCTCAGTTGAGCGAGGAGAAGAGTTTTACCAAAAATTTAGTGCGTAGAGCAAAATTAAACTGCAATGATTTCATCAACAATTCGAATAATAGGTTTTATAAAAATAAAAACACCACCTTCATGAGTGAAGCACTCCAGATACGTATTTCGGCAACTAAGTTGTCATCCTCAACAGAATCTCTGGAGGAAAATAATGTTAGACGCAGCACGCAGCACGCAGGAGATATGTACCACACAGAACATCTCTTGAATAACACTGAGGGAGAAAGGCGTTATAAAAAACCACATTTAGAAAAATTCTTTTGGCATAAATATTTCCTTACCGTATTTCAAACCAAAAGTAACTTATATAGTCGTAAAAAAACAAAACAAAAATAAGGAATTTTGAAAATATTAAATAAACACGAGTTTAAAACAATGGCAACTATGATGGATTTAACATTATATTTGCAAGAAAACTAGTGAATTCCTAGTCCTAAACTTTTGGCTCGCTGCGTTATTATGAAGACTTTTATTTCAATCTACCTAATCACAATAAAAGGAGATTGATAATTTTATAGGGTGCTCAATACTTTTGGTTTTGGCTGTATGATTTATAATATCAGTTACCAAACCATGTCAATCTTTAGCAGTAATACCAACGTTGTTAACATTGCGGAAAACTCCGCTACAAATTTAATGCAGCATCCTACAACGATTGCGCGATTCATAATTCTAATTAAAATTGGATTTAGAGTTCAGCGGACAATCATCGGTTTTGTGCGGTGCGGGAAAAAGATCATTGATGTGAGAAATTCTGCGGGGTTTAGCGTCGACCGAATTGCTCCGACCGGGTCTGCAGCGAAAATGAATTTCAACTACAACAGAACGTCTATGGGCGGCAAAACGAAATCTTCAATGCCTCCACGTATTTTGAAGGGCGATGAATTATAAAAAGCTGCGAGATTAAAATATGGCGGATGCGCCGGGTCAATTGACAGGCGGCAAGGTCAGTCGACCACACGATGAGAGTGGTCGCCAGTTTCCAGATGATTTGTGTCCGACAATCAACAGCGTGACGGACGATTGGTCGCAGGTGCATAATAAATCAGGAGGCATCTGGTTAATTCTAACTGACAGTGGAGAAAAGTCGAACATTGGTGTACCCATGGGTTATTTGTCTCTTTTTTTTTTTACTGCTTACTACATATCTCTTTGTTGGTAACGTTAAATCACAGTTAGTAACCTGTAGAATGCATTAAAAAGATTGAATAAGCGAGTTAAACATTTATACGTTTGAAAATACCGTAACGGTAGCAGGCATCCTTCTATCTTGTTCATTAAGTGTGTTTAATGAACAAGATAGAAGGATGAGATTACTCCCCCCGCACAAACTTTGTGCGGGAGGAGTGTGTTTATTGTGCTGCCCCACAGTCCTTGCAATATTTACTGGTCCTGTTCATTGTTTCCTTTGGTGTCTTAAAATGGGTTAATACGTGGTTGCAATATCAAGGAATATTAGGTAATAAAAAATAAACAGTGGAAAAACGGGTTTGCCATTAACGAAAATGTTATCACTGATGACATTCGCTAAGCATGGCATCAAGAAATCTGTAGAAGTAACTAGTTAGTCTTCATGTTTTATTTCTTTTTCCTTTTAATGCGACATAAAACCAGAAATTCTTTTTTTTTATCAAATATTTATCCAAAAGCATTTAGGAAAAGTTTAGGTAAAGGTATATTTCTTATTGAAAAAGAACAAAGAGAAATCAAAATAATAAATCAAATACATATGTGTATAACTTGCTCATGAAAACAAGAAAAAATGAATCATAATTCGTACCAAATTTATTATGAGGGTTTCCAGGATTGGACTGTGATTGTAACATAAAGGGATTGATTAAGAATAATAAAAGGATAGAGTCATAATGACCAAAGGAACTCGACGTATCGTCACCAATATAAGTGACTTCTTCAAGAGAAGGGGTAGCTTTGGAAGGTCGTTGTAACTGGAGGAGTTAACTACGCTAAAGGCGAAAACATCTTACTGAAGGTTATGTTATGATACCGCCAGTGTTGCGCAATTACCAGTGTGTGTGTGTAGCCAAATGTGTTTGTGTTTGGGACACCTGTGCGCAAGAGATTACAAAAACATTCATCGCTATTATTTTAAGTCAAATGTTATTGTAGAATAAGCTGACTATTTGTTACTTTAAACT
>JARFOC010021021.1:0-10132 GCA_031763485.1 Osmoderma eremita
CATCTGAAGATCAAACTGGTTCATCGACTGACTAAAAGTTGAAACAAGACATATGTGTGTGTAGTTGCTATTCCTTTGTTTAATATTATTGTACTAAATGGGGAATTTTATGATTCCAGCTATTTTTGTTCCAAAAGTGGAAACTATCATTTGTTAAAGGATTATATATTTTACTTTAAATTTAATAAATTGTACAAAACCTCAATTCCTAAATAAATGTTCGAAATGTAAATTATGTTAATTTGAGTAATAATAAATAAAATTATGGTCATTTTCATTGATTCTTGCATAAAAAAATTATGTTTTTTTGTATTTTACTACTGTTTTCCTCAAAATGTGCATTTTAACTGTCAGAAACCCAAATAATGGAACCGGAAGTAATAATGTGTACAGATGAGTCGACGATTTGGCAAGCGCATATCGAATTCTCATAAGCTCTTTACTGCATTCGGAGGTTGAGACGATCTATAGATGCGTTTAGTATTTGATACACTCCGATAAAACAAATTGTCCACATATATATTTATATTTTTTTAAATAAACATATAAGACAAATACTTGGGAATAAAATTCGGGATATTTGGGTTTCTTTATATGCAACTTCCTTTAAAAGTTGCCGAGAAGGTATGATGTGCCAATTAATTTGTGTCTCCGCGTGCTAAAGGGGAAAAGCGGGAAAGCGCGAGCGAACGACAGAGAGAGAATTACATGGCAGCACGAATTGACAGTCGGTTGGTGTGTTAGATAGGGACGATAGAATGTGAGGGGTACGGGAGGAAACGAGGGGGACAAGGACCTCCGCATCGACCGACTCGACGCGGCCGCGATATGGCTCGGCGCGGTACGTCTAGTCCCAAGTTTCCAGTGGAACAACGGCCGACTCGGCGGATGTTCGAGCGGACATGCTTCATAATATCGGAATGGGTTTCATCTGGTGACTTTAAAAAAGTCTTTTCATCTCTTCTGAAACTGGTATCGGTGTGTGTAATACAACGTATCTGTTATGCGCCTTTGGCTCACTCGGCAGTGGTAAATGGGTGTAGAGTTTTTGGTTGTCCTATTCGTCGTTCCCTTTGACTTTGTATGTATGTAGGTTGTCGTCATCACCTGAATTCCCTATATTTTTTTTATTTAGTATTTATAAAACCCCTTCAGTCACTCTTTAACGGTGGTTATCTAATAAATGTTGCATTTATTAATGTTTTTCTATTCCCCGAGGATGGTTAGATATTATGAGCATGCAAAAACCAGTGGAACTCGAAGCGCTCGAATCTTGCCTATTCGTTTTTTTATCACTAGTATCCTTTGTTTGCGTTTCGTCCATGAGGTAGGGACCACAGTAGGGACTCGTGAAATCGATATTGAGATTGAGAATCTCTTCTGAAATAGGCAACATTTAATTTGTGTTTTCACATTGCTGGCATCTGTTTTACTTATTCCCTGTCGCATAACTATAGTCCTTTCCATTCAAACATTTCAAACCATTTCGTTTATTATTTCCTTTAATATTATTCGGGAGGGTATAGAATAATACGTGCGTATCTAGATGTGTATAAGTACCGATTGCATAATACATACGCTCATCATTCGATACTCAATTACTTAATTCATTTTAGATTAAAATAAAATCATATACAGGAATGCATGTCTGTAAATTATAAACGAATGAATAATTTAATTCCACATAAACCATTAGAATACCACAGGTTCTTAAGAATTCAGTGAAGCTTACCTAACTTTTGTAACACTTGTTCACTTGTTGACAAATAAAGTATTCCATTGTTTTATTTCTAATGAATAGATATTGAATTACTACTGCAAATAAAAAGAGGTAATACATATATGTAATATAATTTTACTCTACTTCTATTATCTTAAACACTGCAAAGCATCACTGATTGCACAAAGTGCTTTATTCAAAATTTCCACGTTTTCATCTAACAAATTAAACATTGTTTGGAAAATAATTAAATATAAAACAATATTTGACGCAAGGAATTGAGAGCGTTAGTGCTGACATCAAAAAATAGCAACTCTGTGAAACTTTTCCAAATAAAACAAGCTACATAACCTCGCATTCTGCTCAGGTTGTTCGACTTCCTTTAAAAATGCTTTATTTCTAAATTTGTGTGCAGCTTGTATGGTATTGTTTTTCTTTTTTGCCCTGTATTCAGTTTTATTAGCAAATCTGTGATATGCTTTGCTTATAATAACCACAATGAGCAGAAGAAGTGCAAGTTTTTACAAAGAACTCTGAGTTAAAGAAATAAATTGATTAACGTTGTATTGTATACAGTATACATACATAGATAAATACCAGAATGTTGAACTACTACACAAGTGAAAGAAAAGTTATTTATGCAAATACGTACAGACGTTTACTTATATTGTGTTACGATTACGCTGTAAATAGTAGGATAATGTTTTGTTATGAAATGACTAAATAAAAGTCTTCCTTTTATTAAGTATTTTAATTACTTGCATGTATTACATTATTTTTCACCCAAAAAATATGGCAAATACATTATATTTTCATTATCGCAAACTTCCTCCACCATATAGTAATAAATAAATTTTGCCGGTACGTAGAATCTGAATCTTTTGAATGGATCTTAATGAGTCTGTTTTTGTCTTCCCAGATACTTAAGGTAATTGAGGTGATTTTAGAATCTAGCTCTTCTATATGTAACACCTAATATGTCGGCAATATTATATTTGTAACTCACTTTGATTTTGAAATTGGGTTTCCTTTCGAGAGGACGAAATTTATTGGCCCATCACCACCGCCGAGACCGGGTATTTTTACGGCTCGCTTGTTTGGAGCAATATTAAATTTGTGACAGCGTCGTTGTCGACAGCGCTTGAATATTTCCAAAATAGATGGAGTCATAAATTTCACCGTTCGATACGTGTGCATATACATACATACATGCATAGATCCGAACGCACATAAATATACTCAAACCAAAATACCCTGATACCAAAGTTAATAAACTATCGATAAATTTATCTTTGCTCAGTTCATACATGTTTATCTACTTCCTGTTTATTTTTATATGCTTTCTGCTTATTTGGCAAATAAAAACTCCATACGTTTTACGAACATACAGAAATACCTGGAGCCATACATATGTACATATGCATTTGAAATATGTACATATTTGTTTGATAATTATTAAGGCAATAAATCAAGACGTTATACTTCTGATACACATACATACGTAGCACATACATACGTGGTATAGAAGTGAGAGTATATTAATTAGGCTGTTGTAATCATATCTATTACTACAGTATACACGGTTTGTTTGTGGTAAGTATTCTCTAAAATGCCTCGAGGTAAAGTGGGTGAACTTGGTAGTACTTTTTACACTTATTTCATATCTGTTTTCAGAATTTTTCTATCAGGCAGGGTTTCAGAGTGACAAAGCAGTGAAATTTTGTGAAAGTATATATTATAATATGTGTATAAATCATAAAAAAAGACGTATAGAGTGATATATTTACTTGTAAAATGTGCTGGTATATGACTTTCGGCTGTATTTACATCGCAACATCTCTTTTCAGCGTCCAGCAACACTCTGCCAACATAGCAGGGCTCCATTTGCCTTGGTATCATCAGCACTTTTATCGTCGCTTAGTGTCGTGTTTTGTGGAGGTTTAGGCACAGGTAATTCCTGACTGTGAGGTACTAGTCTCAGTGCAGATGGAATATTAGGATATGTTACAGTATGTTTGGATTTAGAAGTCATACCACTTATATTTGTTAGACAAAAATAGCAATCGGTAATATGATCTGATGATTCCCTCCAAATCATAGGAATAGCAAAAGGCATATGTCGTTTACCTCTTGCCCACGCTGTAAGAAGTCTGACACACGTAACACAGCAAATATGGGGAGCCCAGCTTTTGTCTTCACTTGAAATACTGCTCATAGAACTCTTTAAGGAGAGGTGTGAAAGACCGTTTTCGATATTCAAATTTCAAATGTCAATTCGCCGCAAATGTAGAAAAAAGAGCTCGGGTGGTTTACACATTTCCTTGGCATTTTTGCAGGTGTTCAAATGTTCGCGGTTTCACTACAATAGCTTGGACACACCACAACGCAACACCCTTTAAAACGTTAAGGTGTATGTTCATTCACCGAGCTCTAGCCGACAACTGAAATAACAAGAGATACTATCTAGGAATGGAAGACAGGTCTTAAGACCTCAAGACATGTCCAAACATTAACCATTACATGCTGCTTGATCAGTTCCGAGCTCTAACCGACAGCTGAAATAACGTCAAGACATGTTCTCTTATACTACATATCTATGCACGCATATTTTAGGTGGATAAGGGAATATACTGCAACATAAAAACTAAAGGTGATGGAGAAATTCTGAAAACATAATTGATTTCAGCATGCAAAAGTATATGGGAATCAGGCATTTTTGTGCTTAGGACAAAAATCTTGTTAACCAGTGTTAGAGTCCCATTTCTATCATATCGAATTTTGCCAAACTCATGGAGATATATGCGTATATATTCCAGTACTCGTTCTATTGTCTGTACAAATTAGCATAGCTTCATGCCTGGGAGATTCACAGTTACTAATTTAGCAACATTAACCCAATTTATTAGCGAGATCTTGGACAGCCGTGGCCAGTTTGACGTAATCTATACCGACCTATCCAAAGCTTCTTTTGATTTACCAAATCATGAAGCGCTGCTGCTTAAGATGACTTCTCTGGGTTTTGTTCCATCCGCTGTCACTCTTCTTAGGTCATATTTGAAGCAAAGAAGGTGTTATGTCACATACAATGGATACCGTTCTGGCGAGTTTATTTCTACCTCGGGTGTCCCGCAGGGATCAAATCTGGGGCCATTGTTGTTTGTTCTTTACATTAATGATCTTTTGCTTCAGATTGACCTTCCAGTACTCGCTTATGCTGAAGACATTAAGATTTTCTCTGAGGCATCTTCCACCGATGATATGAGGAAGCTTCAATGTGTTTTGGATTCTGTGATTGTGTGGTGTGATTGCTGCGGACTCAGCCTAAATGTTATTGCTTACACTCGTTCGTCCTCCCCATTTGTTTCATCATACCACATTATGAATAACGTCTTAACACGTAAATTTGAATTTTTGAATCTGTACTTTTTGATTCTGATGGGCTTAGTTTTAGACCGCACATTAATCTAATTTGTTCTGAAGCCATGAAATCTCTTGGATTTATTACGCGAGTATTTGGAAATCTCTATACGCTTTCGATTCTGTCAGTTTAGATTGCATCCATCGCAAATTCCTGAAATTTTTATCTGTTAAAATCGATGGCACTTTCCCTGCAAGAGGTACTCCTCAGGTAGACCTTTTACTTAGACACAGTTTGCCGGCTTTAAGCACAAGAAGAGAAACTGTATATGAGACTTTCGTATATAAGCTCATTTCTAATAATATTGACTGCCCCTTCTTACTGGAAAGAATGAATTTTTTCGTCCCAAGGTATGAAAGCACTTTCCAGGCACTTTTCCACAGTAGTGTTATTCAAGTGGTGTTCTGTATGGTGCAAATCTCCCAGAGTGCGACGTCTAACATTATCTTCCTTCGTAGATTCTGCTGAGGATTGCAACTCTCTCTCAAGCAGCGAACCAGCAAAATATATATATATATATTTTATACTTTACATTGGATATTCTTGTATTAAGGTATTAGTGTATGGTGTATATACTTACTTATGTACTATATTGTATTATGCTGTAATTGGGCAACTGGTTGGGTAATAAATGCGTATTTTTTTAAAGCCTTGTCACACGATCTCGGTTTGAGGCTGTGATGGCGTTCAGATCTTATGTCTTCACTTCTTCTTACGAAGATCAGCTGACGGCATTTCCAACCGTGGTGGTTAGGCTGGCTTCATTTGCCCTCAAGAGCCGGAGGGATCCCAAAATCACCTGCTTTTGGATGTTGTAGGTAATTGGGTAGATATGCTTTGATTCCAGAACTTTAATTTTCCTTAGGTGTTTTTCGAGCGTAGGCAGTATGCTAAATATCATGCTGTACTCGTGGTATGTTAGTCTAAACTTGAATAGGAGATCTCGATACTTCGCTATTTTTTCTTCTTCTTTCTCGGCAATTCTAACTTCACTCGGACACGACATTGCGATGACATAAATATCTCGGCGTTCGAAGTCCAAAACGACTATATCTGGCTTATTTGTCGTTATTTGGGCCGTAGTGTGAAAGGAGAAATTCCAAGATATTTTGCATTTTTCATTTGATGTCACCGTGTGTTATATGTGGCAGTTAAATTTCTCGAACCTGTATCTACTGTAGTATGATTCATATGCATAACAAACGATTACGTAGACTTGCCTAATAAATTTATTTTTATGACGACATCTTGTTTTAAGTATGCATTTAAATCGTTGGTAATACGTGAGGCGAGTAAATTTTAACAAGCAGACGTTTGATAATCTGCCAATTCGCTTGATGATGACAGATGGACATTATATATGGATCTAGTTTATCAAACAATTTTTCGTCAGTGCTTTAACCGTCAAAAGATATTTTGCAAACCATAATCGTTTATGTTTTCAGAGGACTTCATATAGCAACTCAACTTTTAATATGTTTTGATTTATGTAAAGAAGATTTTCTTTTTTAAATTAAATTTTGTTATACAATTACTTTCAATGTCGTACGTATAATGTATACAGATTGTTGGTGTACTTCTATGTCCGTAGAAGCGCGAGGGATGCTTGTGCGACTCAGAGTCGCTTTATCATAGTGATATCGCTGTTTCATGTAATATGCAACGGTGATAAGGTCCAAGCGCACGGAGACAGTTCTAGAAATTTAATGTGTTGTCTCGCCATCTTGTGGCAATTTTGCAAAGCTTTTTGGATTAGTTTATATTGTAAATGCGCGTTGTGATAGACTCCTCGAATGGAATTTACCGGCACGAAATTTGATTGTATAAAGAGCCATTTGAATAAGTAAGGTTAGTTTAAGATTGTCTACGTTTGAGTTAAAATCTAAGAGTGTGATTTGTAAATACAGTGCAGTTAATCCTTGAAGTTAGTGAATTATTGCCCGGAGCATTGTGCTTGTCATTTTGAATTAAGAGCTTAATTAAGATAATTAACGTAATTAAAAAGTAAGTGTTATTTAATTGTACCGAACCCAAGATTTATACCGGAGTAAGTAAAATTCCTGACAGTATTTATTATTGCTCTTTGTTTTCCTATGTGTTAGCTTAAGCAATGCCATAACTATAATTTTAACTCCAGCCTTGTCTTAAAGAAAGAAATCTAGAGGAAGACTTAGAAGACGATGGTTGGAAAATGTGAGAACGGTGAGGTGTGGATTGGGAAGAAGTAAAGCAGGCAACGCGGTATAGAGAGAACATATCACCTGAGCTAATGTCAAAACACTCCGTACCGCATAAATATATAAAAACTTTTTAAAGGTTTGTGAAGTGTGGGAGATGTGCGGCACCCTTCAGAGATGTTACGTTGTGGCAAATATTATATTAATATAATATTTGGTACTATAGCTCTTGCAATTAAACAGCCGACTTTTGACATTTCGTCTTTTCATGACATATATAGATAGGTTATAGTTAAAAATATGAAAACTATCAATACTAAATAGAACGTCAAAATGATGATTATCTATGCACTAGCAACGCTCTAATTGAAGAAATCCTACGCGCACGAAATGTCACTCGATTTGACATACTATGCGCTTGCTAATTGTGAAGTTATGTTAGTATGATTTTAATATTATCGCTGTCAAAAGTCGACTGTTTCTTTCCGAGAGCTGTAGATTCGGATTGTGTGGCTAAACAAATTAATTCGTTTTTTTTTGTCCGTTTTAAGATTCACACCGTCTATTGTACGTTACTCGAGAGTTTTATCCGAATAAATCTACATCAAGTAGCGACGAACAAACAATTTATCGTTTCTTTTTTCTTATTCAAATTAATCCGAAAGCGATTCAATTTACTTGCCCCATAATATCCCGAAATTTATAGTTTCTTTTTCCGACAGGTTTCTAGTGTCGCATATCGATTAGATGCCGAGGCGGTCGAAAAGAAACGGCCGAAGAGACCGAGAAAGGTGGAAGGAAGAGGGAGCGAGAGCAGTGTCAAATACAAAGGGAAACCAACCATCCGGTGCAGAGTGGCGTTCCCGATAAAACTTCATTCCGTACACGTTGGAATACCGAGGCAGAGAGGTACGAAGGAGCGAGTAAGAAAGCTACAAAAGAGCTGCAGCTAATGGCTGATGTTTCCGAGAACAGAGGCTGCCTAACCGTGACACAATAGAAGTAAATGTGTTTTTGTCGGTTATAAAACTGGACACAGGTAAAATTTTAATTGCTCTCTTACAACGAAATTTACTTATCCAATCCACCACTTTAACAAACCGCAATCGTGGCTTTTGGGTTCGACCTCGTTCGTCTGCGTGTCGCCTGTATTTGTCGTAATTATTTTCTTTTTGGCAATGGTGTTTGTCGTTATGAATACGTGAGAAGCCAGTGCCAAAATGCTCCAAACACACAAACGTAAATAATTGTTAACTGTGAGTTCATTGTTAGCAAACGATTTTTTAGAGCTATTTGTTTGCTGGTTAATTATCGGTTTAATTTTGGGGGTCCATTTTTTTCTGTCACTATCTCATGAAGTAGACAACATTTGCCCAGCGATTTTTTATAGCTGGGATGTTATTTTTTAACGCATGCATTAAGTTGACCCCTTATTTCGTCGTTCAAAAATTAATACATAGAGACTTCTAACAAAAACAATTTAATATAAATGTGTGCTAAGCAACAATAAGTTTGTTTATAAGTATGCCCACACAAGTAACGCATGGACATATACAGAGTGTTTCATACATGGTATTAGTTTTAAACAATTGTCATTCTTTGTTTACGATGCAGTAGGTAAACTAGTTTATTGATACTCAAACTTTTTACAGAGCCCAGTCAATTCGAGAAACATATTGTTTAATAATAATATATATTCAATGCAGTAACAGCCAATAGAGAATAACTTTTCTATTTTAAAAGTCAAATGTTAAAATAATGAAAGTGCAAATGTTTTAATACAAGTTATAAAAATTAAGCATACCTAATAGGATTGATGATATAGTTTCTCGATGTCCTGTTGCAGTCTCATATCAAATTCTGTATTTAATTAATTTAATAACAGATCTGTACTCACAAATGGCGTTGATATGGTTTTGATAACTGTGAAGGAACATCCACAGTTTTCCAAAAAGAAAACTGCTGAACACTACAGTAAAATTCTACTAACTAATTCCGTTAACGTAGAATCGGCAATCACGTCAATGAGCATCTCGTATTCATAAGATGAGAAACCAGTTTTGAATTTATTATCTAGGAATATTTAACCCAATCTTTTGTGAAATATAAGGAAACAGAATTCTATAAATATTGAACATTTAAATTTTTCAGTTTTAAAGATAGTTTTGCAGTCCCCAGCGACTCTTCCTTAGGTTCATTTAATGCGGGACCGCTATCCAGGACCTCCATATTTGATACTATCTAGTCGAAAGTGTAATTTCCTCTTGAGAGCTTGAATTTTGTCGTTATTGGCAAATGCAGTGTACGACAAGCTTCACTGGAACGAACGTTCGTGCTATTCGTGATCTAATTGTACATGACCGGCGCATTACAGCATGGGAATTGATATAATGGTTGGGATACGGGTTGAGCAATTGCTGGATCAATCGTTTCGGTGACTTGGGCTACCGAAAATTATCGGCTCCCGACGGAAGATCAGAAAGCTGAACGCTTTTCCGTATGTGAAAGGTTATTGACGCGATGTTGAGTACAGAGGAGTGAGCTTTTGCGTCATATTGTCACCTGTGAAGATACATGGGTGCATCATGCACCTATGTGTAACGTTACAAAAAAAGTACGGTATTTGGACCACTTAATACAGGATTGGAACGATACTGTTTCAACGACAACCAACGCGTCGAATCGTTCATGCGTAATTGGTTAAGGCATCCGCACACGGGTCGACTGGCACTCGAAGTGCCTGCGACTCGAACTCGGCGCAATTCTGACTGCCAATGTAAATGAATGGGGCACCGCACACGGGTCGATCCGCGTGCG
>JARFOC010021042.1:0-10132 GCA_031763485.1 Osmoderma eremita
CAACAAACGATGGAAACAGCCCAAATAACGACAACTTAAATAATCATCCATCGTCAACAATCTCTCGTCATGAGTTAGAAATGACATTATAATAAACATAGAAAACGCAGTTATCAGGGATATTTCATTTTATCCAACATAAATTCAATACGGGAAAAGTATATCCTTCTCGTGTGCGTAAATCTATCGCGGATTTCAGCCAATAGTGAGTCGAGATATTTTCTCCTATCTTTCCCAACGCTGTTTTCTTAAAATGAATGGACTGTAAGTTTTATAGATAATTGTTTTTCATATTATCTAAGTAACGATGATAAAAGCATACCGCAACTCATTGGTTTTAAACTGACAGTATCCGGCTCTGAACCATTTTTCCACCATCCACCAATACGCAATTAGTAGTAATAATAGTTTTAAAAAATTTCGATCTGTTTGCAGATCGCTAACCAACAAAACCTTTCGCGTTGAAGTGCCATCTACAAATAACACAACCAATCACAACGATTGTCTGAACGATTACACAAATCGCGGCTTGTCAAATATTTGTATCCTTTGATTTGTGCTAATTTACTGACAACCCATGAAAAATGTTCGATGTTTGGCGAATGCCGAATATTCGTCTCAAATACCCTTCCACACATGAGCGTGGCTCGGCGGTGTGGCGGTGGCTATGTCGGAAATACGCAAATAGTTAGACAAGTGTTCTCCAAATAGTTCGGCGAATAGCAAACATTCGGGATTCGGCGAATACCGAATGTGTGGCGCTGCCATTATAATTGATTTCCCCAAACTTACATGTCAAATTTTGACAGATGGTATTGAAAAGTCAGCAGTTTACAGTGACATCATACAGATGTTGTATGTTCATTTGCAAAACAACCAATGTCACCAATGATGGAATAAATGATTGAAAATTCCAAAGTGTGTAGAGGCTGTGTTGAGTGGCTAAAGTAAAGCGTTTGGTACAGTGTCGCACAGAATTTTGCTAGGTAAGCTATATCATTACGGAATTAGAGGAACCAGCCACAAGATCCTTCAACCTTACTTTGAAGGTAGGCGGCAGGCGGCCTTGTTGAAGAATGCCCTTTCTGATTTTAAGTGTATATTGTCATACACTATGAGTTCCACAGGGATCGATCCTGGGACGGTGAAGAAAGAAGATTCTGAGAGATTTTTGGGCTTGCAAGTGGACACAAGCCTTAAATGGGTGAACCATATTACTCTCTTGAAGCTTTGGTAGTTTTACTATGAGGAGGGTAAGAATTGTTGCTACACCTAGAGCAGCAAATTTGACATATGTCAACTTACATAACGTCGCTACTTACAGCATGTCATCTGAAGACCAGCCTGTTAATAATGAAAAAGAGGTAAAATACAAATAATAGGATACGGTGGCTTAAAGCAGTAAAAATAAAACATTAAAAATACTTAGTTGCCGAAATACGTATCCAAGAGTTCTTGACTCATCCAGGTGGTGAGGGTATTTTTTATTTTTAATATACATCTTGTATTAAGTTCACGCGAATCAATCGCGTTTTAAGAGCAACTCATAGTTTCGCATGTATGAAACAAGGCTTAAAGATGCTTTGGTTACACCTTAACACAAGATGAAGCTGACCCAGCAATGAATAGATTTCTGGTACCTGGAGTTATATAACAGGCTGCTCGATGCCACCAGGGAAATGAGTATTCTTTGGTAAGACTGTTAGAGAGCTGCTGCTATATATTCCATATTAGTGTAGGTGAATTCTTTGTACATGAATTTTGAGTAGGGACCCGTTGTTCATTAAGCTCAGTTTTGTATTTATTTTTACATTGTATGTTATTGGTGTCATAAGTCAACTTTGCGCTAATGATTTGTGCTTTTGTACATTTTCTTTGTATATACAGGCTGTCGGCGACAGGCGACGAAAATCTTGATAATAAATGTGACAAAGAGATTTTAACAAAAATAGTTTTAGCTTTCCAAACTAAGCGCAAGAGGGAGTGGCTCTTCATGTGAATTAAAAACTCCGTATTTTTCCGTTAAGTTCAAGATAAATGTAAGTTAAATTATCATCAGTTAAATAATCAGACGATTTTAAACAATTTTTATTCAAGACTTTTCAACGTAGTTCCCCTCCGAGAGGTAGGATGGGAAGTGGTATGTCTGCGTAGAAAGCCAGTCATAGCTTAACTTCACCTTGACGAATTTTAATGTTTCTGTGCTCATTAGAAGGAGAATTTTACAAGGAATTGGACCATATGTAGGAAGGAATTGTGTAGTTGCCTATAGAAATAACGGATGGCGCTATTTCTAATTTATGCAAATATTTGTTTTCTATTAATTTCAAATGGAGGGATATGTCATTAATAGCATAATATTGAAGCACATAAACACCCGAAGACAATGGTGAAAACCAGAAACTGTTACCTTTCGTTGTTACGAAGTTATAGTCATTAGAAAAGTTTCTAGAATAATAAGGGCATTAAACATAGACTCCTGGGAGTAATTCTTTTATTTTGGTTTATAGGTTTTTCATCTTTACCGTACTTTATTCTATCGATATTTTAAACACAGATTGTCTACATCTTATATGTACATATGTATGTGTGCCACAAAAGTATACTTTTCAAATATGGTTGCCGTCATCTTAACATCAAAGG
Source organism: Osmoderma eremita (assembly GCA_031763485.1). Lineage (NCBI taxonomy): Eukaryota > Metazoa > Arthropoda > Insecta > Coleoptera > Scarabaeidae > Osmoderma > Osmoderma eremita. The sequence continues at coordinate 2,644 of JARFOC010021042.1, forward strand.
AAGAAAGGCACGCTATCCATGATTCCAAGCACTGAAGAGATGAAAAGGCCCTTCTGTGTTTCTTACCTTTATTTTTTCATAATCGATTTAGTAGCAAAAGAAAACTAATTTTAATGTAGATATCGACCTTTTTAGAGGGCGAACAAATGAAGTGAGCAATACGCAACGTTTAAGATGTACCCTACTTCATTTAAATAACTAAATTTGCCAATACTCTCGAGCGCAGTTAGGTCGCCGCGTATGGCTCGACCTCACATTTTAATCGTAAAGTAGCGATTCAAGCCCGACTGCATAATGTAGATATCACATGAACAATTTGCAGTTTGCGCAGGCTAACTAGGCGGTGTTAAGATACCGTGAAATAAACGATCCCTCTTTAAAAACGATAATATTATAGTATGAAAGTCGTAGTCGATCTTAAATTCAAATTTTCTGTTCTAATGCGGTCTTGTGGTATCGTCTCAAATTACCGTTTCCTTGAACTTCATTTCAGTAATAAAAGTTGCAAAAAATAGCTCTGGCTAGGATAGTGTTAGTAAGTATTAATTGTGAGCAGATTCCGCATTGAAATAATTTGATTTAGCGACGGATATAATTTAAGGAAAACCTGTAACTTCACATCGTTGTGGACCCCATTGTACTTCAAATACATCACTCCCTTACAAGCGAATGTCAACAGAATATGAGTTACGGCACCTGTTTCCAGCGTAAATATTTTCACGAATACCTATTTGCGTATGCAAATATTCACCAGCGGAAGTGTGTAGAAATAGGATTCTGTATAAGCAAATATTTATTGTAATAAAATGATTTTGAGGGCTCTTGAAAACTAGGAAAATTTATTTACAGGTGCAGCACATAGACTTTTATATGGGGATGTTACGTTTTCACATTACAATATTTGATAACCCGTAAGTTCAAAACCAGCGCCGTACGTAGTTGTAAGAGGGCAAACATTTCCTGGAAGTTCTTAACCTAACTAGATAAGCTTACATGGGAGGGGGTTATTTTGAAATGAAGCGAACACTATTCGATTACAGAATGGATTTCTTTAGTGACCTGTCGCTTTTATAATGTTAAACATGATTTTCAGTTACTAACCATAATAGTCATCCGATACAAGGATTTGATTTGGCATCGTACTGAGGGGTAAGAATTGAGAGAAATATGTAAGGCTAACCTACTACATAATATAGTGCAGCAGATATGAAGAACGCTACTTACTCCAAGCCAAGAAAGTAATTTACTAGCATTCAAACATAATTATTATAAGCTTCCACATAAGAATACCTTTGTTGCTGTCTTAATACGAACGTGTCTCGAGCAGAACTCCTTTATTTTCCTCATCTTATTTTATAAATACAAGTATATAATATTTAAATATATAGTACAGGCAACACACATGACTTAGTGTTAACTTATGTTATAACATCTTGTAATATCTTACACTTCCAATGAAACGCCTTGTTTACGAACGATATTACTTTATTAAAACTATTAAAACAACACAACAAACGTTACAATGGCAACAAGCCATTGTTATAACCTATATTATTCTCTTAAAATACTAGGGGCGAGTGTGTACAGATGGCGGCAAATTCAAATATAACTATGTGTGAAGTTAACTAAGGCTTAACTAGGCTCTTCCTCTTACAGATTCGGCGGCTTTATCACTCTTTTCGGTCTACTCCTCACTGGTGTCTGTGTACCTTCGGTCCTTTCTTCTTGTCCTGTTTGAATTTCGCTTATACTGTTTTCTTGTTCTATTTTCTTTTTCCTTCCTTCTTGCCTCACCGGAAATCTTAATTGCCTTAGGGTTTCCGCGGGATCTCTGTTTATATCCATGCCTTTGCTTTCATCCGCGAGTTCCTTGCCATATTCTATGTTTTCTACTTCGTTGTCTCTTACGCAATAATTTGCGGGTTTTATCAGCTGGTCCGTATGTCTCTTCCAGATGGTGTCTTCCCCTATTACTTCTGCCAAATACGTCTTCTCTGTTAAAACCTCTGTAATTTTCACCTGTTTCCACTCTACTTTGTTGGGATTTCTGTAGCTTCCAGCATATGCCCTCTCTCCTTCTTTGAATTTAATCTCTCTATTACCTCTCCCATGAGTTTTGAATGAATCATTTGTTTCAGGTTTTCCGGTTCTTAATATAGTTAATGAAGTTCGCAACGCCCTTCCAAACATTAGTTCGGGCGAACTTAGAGTAGTCTCCGAGTGTGGACTATTCCGATACATCAGTAGATACCTTTGTATTATCGTATTCAATGATACATTGCTGGTCTTTGGATCATTCAATGCCTTCCAATTCCTTGCTGAACTGCCTTCACGGCGTTCTCGGCAGCGCCATTGCTCGACGGATGGTATCGTGGAGGTGTTACAAACTTAATTTTGTTTTTCGTACAAAATTCTAAGAATTCCATCGATGTAAATTGTCTCCATTGTCTTTGACGATCTTCCCAGATAATCCCAATCTAGTAAAAATCTATCTTAATTTTTCGGTTAATGTCGTCGTGTCCATCCTATTCATCTCTATTACTTCCGGCCACTTTGTATAGGAATCTGTCATTATTAGAAATGTCTTATCCTTTACGGGACCAAAGAAGTCCAAATGGATTCTTTCCATGGGTTCTTCCGTCTTGCCCCAGCGTATTAACACTGATTTCTATGGATTTGGTCTTACAGATAAACATGCATGACAACTGCCTACCAAGTTTTTAATTTCTGCGTCTAATCTAGGATACCATATGTATCCACGCGCTAGCGCTTTCATTTTGGAAATTCCTAAATGTGTCGAATATAAAATCTCTAAAATTTTCTCTCGAATTTTCCCTGGTATTACCATTCGGTAACCCCACATTACTGTACCGTTATCAATACAAAGTTCATCTTTCCTTCGCTCAAATACTGTAAGCTCTTCATCGACTATTTGACCAACCATTTACTATATACGAAAGTACCTTTCCCAACAGTTTGTCGGTTTTAGTCGCTACGAATCAAAGGCTTCGTTTTCCCTAAAAAAAATACATAATCACTGACCTCAGATTCTTCTTGTATTTTATTAATCGGCATCCCGGAAAGTCCATCGGCACCTCCATTTTGTTTCCCTCGTATGTATTGCAGTTTATAGTCGAAATCTGCCAAAAATGTCTCCCATTTTTGTAATCTTCCAGCTGCCGTTATAGGAATTCCGTTATTTTCCCCAAAAATCGCCAACAGCGGTCTATGGTCTGTATCCAAAATAAACCGTCTTCCTGCCAAATACTGGTAAAATTTCTTCACCGCCTAATATAAATCTAAGGCTTCTTTATGAATAACGCTGTAGTTCTTCTCAGCCTGTGATAATATTCGCGATGCGAATGCTATGGGTCTTTCCGATCCATCAGGATGGACATGCGCTAGCACCGATCCAATTCCTGTCTCAGATGCATCGCATGATACCTTAACTGGCACACTGGATCTTAGTGTACAAGTACTTGATCTGACAACACTACCTCTTTAGTTTCCTTGAATGCTTTCTCACATTTGAAATCCCATTTAAATTAGGTTTACTTCTTCAATAAGTTATATAACGGGCTAATCTTGGGCAAAATTTGCCATAATAGTTAATCATGCCTACTAAACTCTTCACTTCATTAACATTGGTAGGTCTGGGAGCGTCTGGTCTTGCTTTCACCTTTTCCAAATCCTTCCTTGATCCATTTTTATTTATAATATGTCCTAAATAATGAATTTCTTCTTTAAAAAATATGCATTTATCTTTATTTAGCCTAAATCCAGCTTCCTTAAGTCTATTCAACACTGCTTTCCAAGTAACTACTAAATCATCTAAATAATTTACCATCCCATTTAAACCTAGTAATGCTCTTTCCACAATCTATTGAAAAATTCCGCACGCTGATTTGGTACCATAGGGTAAACGATATAAACGGTAGATACCTTTATGCCTGCTCCAAGATAATAACTTTCCTGTTTCTTCGTCCAGTAACAACTGATTACATGCATTACGAAAATCCAATTTTGTAAAAGCTTCGCCATCCTGGAGGTCATTAAAAATATCTTCAATTCTACGCATGACATGTCGACTATTTCCAATGTGCTTGTTAACTGTTTGATAAACAGCACACAACCGAATCGAATTGTCTAGCTTTAATACAGGCACTAATGGTGAACCCCGCTTACTGCTTTCTATTTTCGTTATTACCCCAGCTGCCTCTAACTTATTAAGTTCTTCTACCTTTTCTCTGAACGAAAATGGCGCTGGTCTCGGTTTACAATAAATCGGTTTAACATCTTTATTTAATCTAATCGAAATTTTCTCAAATTTCAAAGTACCTAACTCTGGTTTAAATACATTTTCATTAATATAATTAATGAATTATATAATTTCAAAAATAATGATACCAAGCAGTTTTCTAATGATACATTTAATTGTAGAAGGTGTGGTTCGAAACACGAACCAAAAAGCTGTCCAGCATATGGGAGAGTGTGTAAGAAATGCAGCAAGAAGGAACATTTTACACAGCAATGCAGGACGGTTGGAAGAGAAGGTGTACCCAGGAACATACAAACCGTCGTGGAAGAGGTAGGCAGTAGCTGTGCGGAAGAAGAAAATTTATACATTGATGACGTTCCGATGAGCAGAAATAGTAATTGCTGGTACGAAGAAGTTAGAATTGGTAACCAATCGATAAAAATAAAATTGGACACTGGAGCACGGTGTAAAGTACTTTCTAAAGCAGTAGTTACAGCATTACGGATACCCAAAAGCAATTCAAAACAAGGAGGTAGGTCGCATACGATAATGGCAAAATCAGTGTTCTAGGTGAGGTTACAATTAATGCAACAATACGAAATCAAAATAAGAAGATTAATTTCAAAGTAGCTTATGTAAATGTTACACCAGTTCTTGGCTAAAATCATGTCCAGAAATAGAGTTAATTGCCAGAATAGAATCAATCACATATAAACATGCAATATTTAATGGACTGGGTTGTTTAAATAATTTTATGTATGACATCGACTTAAAGAACGATGCATATATACATAAAACCAGCCAGAAAAATACCATACAGCATTACAGATGAGGTAAGAACTGAATTATATAACATGGTCAGGCTTGATGTGATTGAGTCAGTTAGATATCCAACGGCAGTAGTAAGTAACATGATAATAGTAAAGAAAAATAATAAACTACGGATGTGCATAGATTCATCGGAATTGAATAAAAATATTCAAAGAAGGCACTATCCTTTAACAACAGAAGAAATAGCTGCAAGAATTAAGGGATCCAAATATTTTACTTTACTAGACTGTAATAGAGGTTTCTGGCAGATTAAGGTTAGTGAACGTTCACAAAAATACTTAACATTTACCACTCCACGGGGAGGTATACTTTTAAACGCATACCGTTTGGCCTGGTCTCAGCAGCCCAAGTTTTGTAATAGGTTATGAGCACACTCCTAAAACACAGAATGATCCATGGATGATTCATGCCAAAACAGAGGCTGAACTAAATGAAACCACCCAAAAAGTTATAAATGTTTTAAAAGGTGCAGGGTTAAAATTTAACAAGCAAAAATGTGTTTTTAATAAAGACATAGTTAAATTCCTAGGCCACACGTTAACTTCAAATGGATTAGCAATAGATGAGACAAAGGTAGAAGCAATAAAAAAGTTAAACGCACCTAAAAACAAAAAACAATTACAAAGAGCATTGGGTATGGTAAGTATTTTAAACAAATTCTTACCCAATTTGTCACAAATGACAGAACCTCTGCGCGCGTTACCGAAGAAAGAACGATATGAACAAGAGATCAACAGGATGCTTTTGATATAATAAAAAAGGCTTTGACATCACCACCGGTATTGAAGCACTATAACGTGAATGAAGACGTGATACTTTCAGAATATGCAAACTCAAAAGCTCTGGGAATGGTCTTACTACAAAAGGGTCAACCAGTGGCGTATGCTACGACAGCCTTAAAGGGAGCACAACAAACCTACCCACAAATTGGAAAAGAAGCTTTAGCAGTGAAAATGGGCTGCAAAAGTTTCATGAATACGTAGAAGGAAAAAAAGTTAATAATTGAAACACATCAAAAGCTTTTAGAAGTAATCTTTAAGCAGTCACTGGACAAAGTACCGCCTCGACTGAAAAGAATAGTTGTTGATGTACTACAATACGCGCCAACAGTTGTATATAAAAAATGAACTGACATTCCAATACCAGACGCTTTAAGCCGTGATTATCATCATGAAGAAGAAGATTTAAGTCAAAATGAGGAAATCGAAGTACACTTAGTACTCTCAATGACAACCGGCTCAAAGCACAGATATGTGAAAGCTGTTAAAAATGTCTTTGAGTTGCAAGAACTGATTCAAACAATTCAAGTAGGTCAAGTAGGAATTATCGTACTATGAAGGGCTACTATTCATAGGAGACAAAATTATTGTACCCAAGTCAGAGATAGATAGAATACAAGGTTGTTTACACCGCGCAAGACCAATTGTTTTCTGGAGACCCATGACCAAGGATATCACAAACTACGTCGAACAGTGTGCAATATGCCAGAGAACTTCTCGGAATAATGACAAGGAAACAATACTAACTATAGATATACCAAGTTTACCATGGCAAGTGATAATGTCAGATTTGTTCTATTTTCAAGGCATTGAGTATTTGTTAATTGTTGATAGCTATTCAGGTTTTTATGACTTTAAGAGACTGGAACAGTCTACATCAGCTGAGGTAATAACACATTTAAAAACCTGTTTTGCTACATGTGGGATTTCCATGGTACTACAAACTGACAATGGACTACAGTACTCTTCTAAAGAGTTCAAAGCGAAATTGATTCGACATTTACCTAGCCTTATTAAACCAAAGGAATACTCCTAGGGATATTTTTTTAGGTTCGCCGAATCAAAGATCAATGTGTTGGATAACTAGAACGACAATACCAATAAGCGAAGAACTTCTGCAACCTAGAATTGTAGATAATGTTAAAGAGCTATTAGCAAACCTATTATCAAATGTCGTCCCATTGATGCAAAAGTAACACCAGCCAAAAATTATTAATTTTCCGTTAGAGGTAGTTTAAAATTTTTGATTACATGGAAACAGTAACTATGTACTTATAAATTTACTTTTCATGTAGCAAGATTAAGATGTATTCTTGAACATTTTCATACAGTCAATGATCAATTATCTCAAAAATTGTTATTTTCCACTTGTGTTACCTTTATATCAATGCAATGGAGCGATATATTAAAACCATAGATGGTTTTTTAACATTTCGCTATTTTCGATAGATGGTGTAAAACTTAGGTGTGGTAGTGTATGTTGCAAAAGAATTACCAACGGTTGAGGCAAAATTAGGTTTAGAAATTAACCGTAAAAATGCCAATATAGGCGCATGGTTTATTGCTGGAATCACCATACTAGCAAAAGCAATGAAAGGGGTGCAAGCATTAAAGACGGACT
>JARFOC010021053.1:0-10132 GCA_031763485.1 Osmoderma eremita
TATATATATATATATATATATATATAATATTTTGGCCAACAATGAATGTAGAAACGAATGTACAACTTATTAAGTAATTATCTAAGTCAAAGTGTATAACTAATATAAAAAGAACATGTAATTTGCGTAATGGAAACATTAAATAAATCCGCATTATGTGTCCGGAGTGTTTTAGTAATATATAAGTACATTAAAGGAGAGACAGTGCAGTAATAATTTAGAATTTTAAAGGAACTTCCGTCGGCCATTACCGGGCCACCCCGATTTTCTCCGATTGTAATTACTTGCCTAACTGTACCCAAAAGCAGGCGCCTCAATCGTTCATTTGTCCGAATAATAACCATAAAATTTTCAGATGTTGAAAGTTAGCTCATCTTTATCCGCGAAAATTTAGGGTATGGATGAAAATTTTTTGGCAATTGCTTTTATGGAACGCGATTTCTCCTATTCACTCGTAGGCATTTACGTTTTACTAGTAAATATACACCCCTACTGTATCCTTCGTCAGTGGGTTATATTAATAGAGAACCTTTTCGATCTGAGATTTTTTCTTTTCCTTTTTTTGCGCTTGTGACAGCGAGTAAATGGAATTGAAACGGCGCGGACGCACGGAAAGCCTGATTGTGAATTATTTTCATGTTTACATTGTTACGTTTGCAGACGCCGCGGGTGGAAATGCCGGATACCGTTTCCGATATCATAGTATTTGTTGTGTTCGTTTTTGCCTGTTTCTCAGAATTTATTCGGTCGAATAGTTTAATGAAAACCCCACGTGTTTGTTATTTCAAATTTGGATTCTCGGGACAAATTCAATTAAAATTGTTTATTAGAATATTTTGCTATTACATACAGACGCCTTGAGAAATGAATTGCAAAAATAATATGTAGTAGCTCCAATGATATTCCGGGTATCTGGTTAAAGTCGGCGGTGGTGATCTAGCGACTCCGAAATAGCCACAGCTTTCGCACAAAAAATACACATTTCTGGGTTTAATTTCTTCCCTGCGGCTACATTTAGATCGTCACTATGAATCCCGATAGTCAGTGCCCTGGGCGTAGAAAGTTTTGATGCATCTGTATACACTGTACTGAAGCCTGGCCATCGCGCTTTCACGAGTACAGTAAACGACCAATTTCTCTGCGATAACGGGATGTTTTCAATATTATGATAATTACGAAAACGCGTGAATATTGGGATTTCACTCAATTGGGCAGAGAAAACAAATTGAAAGCATGGTGGAACGGGTATTGTATATGATCTCCCTTTTGAACGCTTTTAGTCCTTCCGCTTGAATGAGGAAAGGAGGTTCCTTGTTTCGCCACATCTTATACCTAGGAATGGATACCGCTTCTGCTAGATCTTCATAAACTGCTTCCACTTCCTTGTTAGTACTAATGGCGTTGAGCGCATATTTCCACGCCAACCGCTTATACCTCAGATGCAACGGTTGGTCGACTGCCTCTATCAACAAAGCGTATGTGGGAGTCGATTTCATTGCTCCCAATCACAGTCTCAACCCTTGGAATTGTATCCTATTCAATATTTGAGACTTATATTTGAGAAGAGGGAATATTGACGGGCAAGATTTTTTTACACAAATAAGAAATGAATAAGTATTCCAAGAAAAATATCGTACGAAGCAATGCAAAGCGCCTCCTGTTACCCTATATAATTAATATGATTATGATGGGCCCTGGAAATGGGAAATATTAGCATCACTTTTAGGTAAGCGTGTCGTAAAAATTGCTAATATTAATTTTAGACGCGCAATATTACATTTGTTAAATGTTTTGAAAATGCAATTCTTGTGTCACGAAAATATACCCTGAATTATCCCAAACGGGGACATTATTCCGGCAGAGTATTATAGGGTCCAATAAAAGACATATTTTATTATAAAAACCCAACTGCACGTAAAAATTGAGAGAATCAAATTGCGATAAATAAAATTTGTGCTTCGGAAATTGAAGTGGCTGTGCTCTCTAGTAATCGAGGACTAAATATGTGTTGGAAAAAAAGATTCGTGAATATTTGAAGTTTATTTTTCTTTGGTTTATGTTTGATTAATGTTTTTTTTTAATTAATTTTTATTAATATTTAATGCTAGAAAAGACAAATAATAAAATTTTACAGCTGCTATGATAACTTCGTAACAAATAAAGGTAGTAGTTTCTAGTTTTCACCATTGTCTTCGGTTGTTTATGTGCTTCAATATTATGCTATCAATGATATATCGTTCCATTTGAAGTTTTAAAGAAAAAACCAATATTCGCATAAATTACAAATAGCGCCTTCTGTGCAACGACACAATTTCCTACTACACGTGGTTCAATTCTTTGTAAAATTCCCTTTCTAATGGGCCCAGGAAAATTAAAATCCGTTGAGGTAAACCGAAGTTATGACTGGTTTTCTACGCAGACATACTCCCTAACACCCTACCCCTCGTACGGAGTTACGTTAAAAAGTGTTAAATGAAAACTTAATAAATGAATGAAAATAAATACCAGACTGTCTAGATTAGTTTAGTGATTGTTTTATATATTTTCCATAGTAAGCTTTGAGTTTCCCCCATGAGCCACTACATTTTGCCAAATCTAACGCCCATTTCTTTATATTTGGAAAATATATGTGGATACGTGTTCCAAGGTATTTGGCACTCTCCTGGTGTGATATTCTCCTTATTATTTATGGTAAACGGCCGACAAATTTTCCTGCGTAGAGTGAAAGAAACATGGACCGATTCTACCTCATGGGCATATATGTCCTATTTGTTTAACCATTGTTGTGTCAGGTCAAGTTTATATTGAAGGATCTGTGTGGGAAGCTAATATGGCAGTATCATCAGCAAAAGTGGCTACAGTTGTGTATGTTGTGGTTGGAAAATCTGCTGTATACATGAGTTCATAATTTTTGTCATTGATATAAATTTTTATAAAAGTGCACGAAAGCTCAACATTACAATAAATTAAAAACAAAAACAAAATTATTAAAAAAGATATTTTAGTGCGAATACAAAATAAATATAATATAATAAAATAGTCCTTCATGCCAAACCCTGTCCAAAGCTTTAGAAGTAGTACAGCTAACACTTTCCACACACAAAAGTACACTCAAATACAGAACTCATATCTCCCCGATAGATCGAAATGGGCAAATGGTGTATCTACTTTAAAACACCAAAAGCAACTTGTGCGTTCTTATCGCAAACGTCGGGTAAAAACATTTAACAAAAGCTTTAACCACCAATGTTACAAATATCGGTCGTAGTTTTAAAATATTTAATGTCTTAATAAAAGGGAGAAGCACTAACTCAAAACTCAAATCAAAATATATAAATTAAAATGTTATCTCGAATTCTTATTATGTTTTTCCGTAATAGACAATATATAAGTATGTATATAAATGAATTACCCGATTCTTGATCTTCTCGAGGACATAAACTAAAAATTAGATTAGCGTTTAAAAACTATAAGTAAGAGAAAAGAAAAGATTTACGCCCCAGCCCATTGCAAGTCAATGACTTTTGGCCAGGTTGGGTACAACTAGTTAAACAACAGGGTTACGAGCGTAGTTTCAAGGTCACTAGTCCCCCGGGTCAGCGGGAGGGCTACCTCGCGGCTAACTTCACGATGGAGACGACCTCGCGGTCGGGGTTCGCGATATGGCTTTGGAGACGACCTCGCGGTCGGGGATCGCGGCTACCTTCACGGTTTGGTTCGCGGTTTTTAATTCGCGGGGTCTCGTTTGCTAAACGACAGAACGGCTGTCTGTTGTGATTAAACGGTTATCTGGTGTAATAGAACGGATATCTGTTGTATAGCAAACGTGACCCCGCGAATTAAAACGCGAATTAAAAACCGCGAATCAAAACCGTGAAGTTAGCCGCGATCCCCGACCGCGAGGTCCTCTCCAAACCCATATCTCGAACCCCGACCGCGAGGTCGTCTCCAAACCATATCGCGTACCTCGACCGCGAAGTCGTCTCCATCGTGAAGTTAACCGCGAGGTAACCCTCCCGCGGGGCTGGGGGACAAGTGTCCTTGAAACTGAGCTTGTATCTATGTAGTTTAACTACTGGTACGCCATAGAAAAGAAAAGAGGCATGCGGTCCCGTGTGAAGAGTTGCCGTAATGGCAAATGTGTATTTTTCGTGATCTACAAATAACACCATTTGGCAATTTGAAGTTTTAGATTGTTAACTAAAAATTCAGGGTCTTAGATTGAAACCCTGCGGAACGCTTGATTAAGTAATATTAATCTAGGAACTGAAACCATTATATGTGACACAAAAATATTTGCGTGATTATCTGCTATTCTAAGTCTGATTTTAGTTCCACTAATTGTAAATTCGAAGTCACTACCGCACAGCCGAATTAATGACGAAATTCGCTCAATGATAATACGTCGCTCCGTAATGTAATTGCTACTACTAGGCCTTTTGCGAGAATTAACTCCGCTACCCGTTTCCGGTTAGTTTCTCCACCTCGTCCCTGGAATAAATCGCCTTAACGTCAGGATTACCAGTCCCATTCGCAGAAAACTTATCGATCAAGCGAAATTGACATTAGTAGGATAGCGCATTAAATTGGGTGCCAATAAAACCGTCTCCAATCCAAATAAATTACTTTGATTTTCTGTAATAATTAAGTAACAGTTACTCGGGTTATACACCAGGCAATACGCCAACTAACACAACAATTTTACTGCACATTATTAGAAAGCAGATATTTATAATTCGTTTACGAGAGACCGTAGCATTGGTGAATTGTGTGCTAGTGCGAGAAAATTAGCATTTCAGTTTAATCTGGAGGCCGGTTCGGTGTGTAATTCACTTTGTAATCTAATCTTTGTGTGGTAGTCGCAGCCGTGGTGTCGGCGAGCACCGTTCAAACGGCGATGCGATTTTCTGTTATTAGGGAAACAAGCGTTTAATTTTGCGAGCTGGCAAAATGGTCTTTGTTAATCGGCGATCGTTGGAGGAATGCACATGCATCATATGCTCGTTTATTGCGAGTGGAATATAGTAACAAACGAATTGAATTGACTTCCTATATGAAGCAATTACTATAAAGGTGTGATGGCAAAGTTGTAATCGCGTTTTTGCCTTCGATGTTTTGATAATATCGCGAAAATCAATTACAGCGTTTGTATGTACTTAGAACATATAAGTTGATAGTGCTCTTCTGCATCTATGTTGATTTTCTAAAAATAATACATTATTTTTGCTGTAATTTGTATATCAAATTGGAAAAAGATAATCATTTGGTGCATCAACACTATTTTATTTTATTTATGTTTTATAGCATTTTTAATTAAACAGTGGGCCTCTTTTGAATGATGAATTTAATGTATCTATTGAGTTGGAGCCAATCATCTCTATCTACCCGCTAAGTATAATCTTTGTAACTTTAAGAAAAAACTGAAGATTTAAGTTTCAATTATTTATTTGTATGCCATTGCAAATTGCAAATTTATTTCACCATACTATGGCTTCCTCAGGTGGATGAAATATGAATATTACAGCGTAGAAGCTAAAAATATATATACCCTGTAGTCGAGCGGGGGAAAGTCGTGGTTTACACGTTTAAATTTAGTAAGGGGGGGGGGGTATTTAAATCCAATTGATCGTTTAGAACTAATCCTAAGTTGTGGTCCCTGTTAATTTCTAAATTTTCTAATAAATTTAGTTTTTTACTTTTTTCGGAAGTGTAACACTTTAAAATTTTAGTTGAACTTATGGTTTAATTCTATACAGTGGTTTGCAAAAGTGGAATCCGTTTTTTTGTCTTTACAGCTTCTTTCATGTTCCTTCAAACTGATATCGGAGGTTTTCCCTGCTTGGCCTATGTATACCTTTCCAGAATCTTCACAAGCTGACTTATATACTCCAGAGTAGGACCCTTTGTCTGTTCTATCTATGTTGTTTCCAATAAGCTTTTGTATGGTATGTTTTAAAAGATATACCGACTTTATTAGATTTTTTAACGTGCCTATTTTGTCGGATATTTTATCTAAGTAAGTAAAGGAACTGTAAGTCAATTCTGTATTCTCTTTGGTTTTAGGGCAAATCGAAGAGAGAATTTTTGATTTTTGTTGGTAATTCAAAATGAAAGTCTATAACTTTCGAAGAGCTGATTTCCTTTCCTTGTATGGGGCCATTGCGGAGGCTGACTGGTAGGTTCTGGATGCCGCTTGCGATATGTTTTATAAGGTGTTTTATAGTTTACTTGATAAATATGTTCCTGTCTATTGCCAAGGCGCAATAGAATATATCCTGTTTGGTATTTTAAGGAAATTATACATTATATCAAATTAAAACATAGGTTGCATTAGAAATAAAACGTACGCGTTCGCAGAATGACCTTGAAAGCCGAGTATTCGTACTCGGATAAAATCTCAAATAAAGCGGTCTTATAAATCAATCAATCAATCAATCTGCATTAACCCAGGGATCCTAGAAATGGACCCCTAGTTCAACTGTGGATCGTCGATATTTACACCATTACTCTACAGTATTGGTGTAAATATCGACGATCCACAGTTGGTTGTCAATGCTTTCTCGGATCACTTTGAAAGTGTGTTCCACAATTCTTCATCGTCGCAGTTTGATGATTCCAAGCTGATTTCAGCTCCATGTGTTAATGTTAAGTGTTTAACTGAGCACGATGTGTTTTCTTCTTTGAGAGCGGTAGTAAATAAGTTTGGCTCTGGACATGATCAAATTCCTTTTAAAAGACTGTGTTAGAGTTCTTAGTAGGCTATGTATCATTTTTAATTTAATTTTGAAGACATGTACCTTCCCGTCGGTACGGAAACTTGCGAGAATCTGCCCAGTTCGCAAAGATGGTGATGTTTCAGTTATTAGCAATTACAGACCAATATCTATTCTGTCTAATGTTAGTAAAGCCCTTGAGTTGGCAATCTATAATTATACCTATCAGGCTGTCGCTAATCAAATATCCATGTCACAGCATGGCTTTGTGGACAAGAGATCGACCACTACAAATTTGGCACACTTTTCACAGTTTGCGTCGGGAATACTGGATTCTCATGGCCAGGTTGACCTGATTTACACCGATCTTTCAAGGGCATCAGTTATTATTATTGCAAAAACTTCATATGTATGTCTTCAGTTACACCCTCCTTAGACTATTCAAATCCTATATGACCGACCGTGAGTTTTTGTGTGTCTTATAATGGTTTCCGCTCCTATACGCGAGCAATAAGGTCTGGAGTTCCGCAGGGTTCCATTTTGGGACCATTTCTGTTTTTACTCTTTATCAATGATATATCGCAGGTTATTGATTGTGATATGCTTATGTTTGCCGAAGATGTCAAGATCTTCACAAGTGTCTCCTCCTTAGCTGACTGCGTGAAACTACGGGGTAACCTGGTATCTGTGCGCAATTGGTGTATACTAAATCGACTTAATTTAAATGTTGCCAAATGTAAAGTTCTTACATCTACTAGAAAATAAGAGTCCACTTTTGTACAATTATTCGATTGGCTCAGATATGCTCATGCGTTGCGATAAAGCTAAATATCTTGGTGTGGTATTTTCTGCTTTTTTAAATTCAACTTTAGTAAGATTGTAGAACCTCTGATAAAAAATGAAATTATTTTTCTGTGTTCGTTGGGAAATAAGTTTATCTAATTGCGTAACCCCATAGGTTAATTCTGTTTTAAGTAGCATTATACAAAAGGTCAAACTCTACTTTGTGAAGTTTATATACAGTGGCGAGCAAAAGAATAGGGACACTAATGTCATTATAAAAAAGGTGTTTATTCATTTATATTTTCGGATGAACAAAAATTTAAAACGTGAAAATATGTGTATTACAAACTACTGACAATGAATATATAGAAATAAGTTGAAACATATACTTAAATTAAGAAAAGACATGCGAATACAAATTAATACATACGTATAATGCATTTAAATAAGGACACTGAAAAATTTCATTAGTAAACTTAATACTTTGTGGGATATCCCTTTGCGTTAATGACTGCGGCACATCTCCTAGGCATAGAGTCAATTAGATGTTGACATCGTGCCACAGGAATATTGTTCAGACCTCGTTAACAAACCGAAACAGTTCGTCGAGATTTGAAATGCTTTTATCTCGAATACCGAGTTTTACATCATGCCACAAGTTTTCGATGGGGTTTAAATTAGGTCTAGAAAAAGGCCATTTAAGGAGGTCTACTTGATTTTTTCTAAACCATTCTTTTGTAGTCTTGGCAGTGTGCTTAGGATCATTATTTTATTGGTATTTCCAAAGCACGGATAAATGATCATAGGCATATGGCAGCATAACGTTCGATAAAATGCCAACATACACATGTTGATCCATTATTCCATTAATTTTATGCAAGGGACCAACTATTACTATTTGTCTATCAATACGGATCGTCGTTTTCTTAGTTCTTCCCCTTTTATGAATTTTTTCGCACGTTTTGTATTTTTGGAAATATTTTATTTGATTAGTCACCATATTCTTGGACACAGATAGATGAGTAGCTATTTTTCTAAAACTCCAACCGTCTCCGCGAAGTTTAACAATAATTTTTCGAACCTCGGGTGTACAATGTTTTCCACGACCCATTTCTCAATTATTTCAGTTCGTGCTACGGTGACGATTATTATTGTGCGCTTAATACATCAAAATCTGGTTTGTATAATTGGGTATTAATAATACAAATAGTGGGTTACTTCAACAAGAACTTAAAGTATACTAAATAAAATATTATAACAACTGTCCCTATTTAAATGCTCTCCAGCGTGAGACCAATCGTGAGAAATGTAAACAAAACATTATAATACTACGGAAAAATGCAGGTGGCATGTCTTAAGGAGACACATTTATTAATTTCTAAGAACTTTATAGCAAAAATAAATTCCTTCATTTCGTTTAAATTGTACATTAAACCTTAAATACAATAGGCTGTCCCTATTTGTTTGCTCGCAACTGTATGTATAAAACATATATATATATATATATATATATATATATATATATAACAAATTTGTGGTGGCATACAAATAAATAATTGAAACTTAAATCTTGAGTTCTTTCTTAATGTTATAATGGAATTTCAACAAGCATCTCTAAAGTCTATCAATAAATTATAATCTTTGTACTTAATTCACCTTGAATTATTAAATCGTCAGTCGAATTATTATATCCAAATGTAGGTTAGTGTATATTCGTAATTCGACTGCTCGCGTTGATATTCCGTGCCGACGAAAACGCCCACCTAGAGATAACATGACACCGTTAAAACCGAGAACTCAGAGTCCGCGTGCGCATTACTTTTGAAATAATCAACTTCAAACAAACGGTCCCAGTTTTACGTTTAATGCGCGAAATTCCGGCCAATTTAAATAGGGGCAGAAGATATGCAAAACATGACGAGCACTCCGAGTGTGAGCGGAGCCGTGCACGCCTGACAAAGGAAACGAGACGGCGAACATTTACGGAGAAGTTTCGGAACGTTTTCGGGCGAAATTAAATCATAGCTCTCTCGTCGGACGCGATTCGTCGTTTTTGCGTGGCGACTGTGGGACGAGGGATGTACCGTAAGATAAGATTGGAGCCGGGGTATTATTATCGCGACGGTATACTCGAGAGTGTTAAGTGATAATTAAAAGTCGCACACACTCCTTGTCTCGCACACGACGAAAGAGTCACTGTAACATTTTGAGCGAGTAATGCGATAAAATATGAGTTTAGTGGCGTTAATTTATTAAATGTCTCTTTAGTTTCCGTCTGCGCTTTTGATCTTTAATAGAGAACTTTTCTCATTATTTGTTTCTCCACCTGTTACCATTTATTTCCGCAATGTGTTGCGCAAGGGCCTATATTTACCCCATTATTGTTCGTTAGGTCTGATTTATCGTGTCAAAGCAGATACCTGGGTTATTATAAGATTTTCAACCATATGTTAGAATCATAAAAAAGCGAACATACATTTCTATTCAATTAAAAGCATAAATCAATAATGAATTTGTAATTTATAAACTCGTCAACATAATTTAGGTGTGTGTTTCGGAATACACTGAGAGAAGTAATTTCTACAGGCAAGTAAGACTCACTAAATTCAAGTAATTCTCATTCTCATATATAAGCA
>JARFOC010021063.1:0-10131 GCA_031763485.1 Osmoderma eremita
AACAACTCCTTTTGCACCTACAACAATTAAAAACTCCATGTTCAAGTATGGATTAAACAAATTGTTTTTGAAGGTCACCTATTTACATTCACACATTTTTATGTGTTTTTTAAAATATGCATATACAGGGGGGCTGTTCTAGATTAAGCACCATGGGGATATTTTTTTTTTATTATGAATCATTGCCTTTTTTTTAATTACCAAGGTTGTTAGTGTTGATTCAGATTTCGTTGAGAAATTTTCAAAAATTAAAACACTTTTGAAATTATCTATAAAAAAACATTGAAAATTGTAAAAAAAATTTTTTTAAATAAAATATCTTTGGAAGATATGAAAAAATGTTTCATAACAGTTTAGCATTTTTTGTTCTGCAAAATTTAGTGATTTAAACAATTGTCTATATTTAGTAATAAAAAAAGATATCAATGGTAACCTACTTCATCTGGGAGACACTGTATACATATTTAAGTGAGTGACTTTGTTTTGTCAACTTAACACAATGACTGAAATACCGTTGTTTTTAAAATAATATGTCATTGGTAACAGCTAATGACAAAGTCATGTACTTAAATGTAATGTGTATACTTAGATACGTAATAATGTAAATGCTATTTTTAGCACAATGGTAAATTAATGAAAATTGATCTAAAATTAAGCGAACGAATAGAATGGGGCGATATACACCAATGCTCAAAAAAGTGGTACGTATATTCAAATTAGAAAAATTAAAATACACGAAAAAGATACAATAATTTCTGTTATTTTTGTTTGGTTATTTATTTTAATGTCTGTCAAATTCAATGATCTAAAAGTTGAGTGGACGAATACAATGGGGTAATATACACAAATGCTCCAGAAAATATACATACATATATGCAAATTTGAAAAATTAAAATACACAAAAGTTAAATTAAAATAACAAAGGCTTCATTAGTTCATATTCGTTATTTTTTTTTAAATTTATTTGATTTTTATATTTGTCAAATTCTCTTGTCATTCGACTCATCGATTTTTAAAAATTATTTTATTTTGCCAATTTCATAAAAAAAACAGTATTTTGGAATAACCAATGGAAATATATATAACATTATTTTTAAATTATATTTACTCCCTTTAAAAACAATTTTAAATAACTGGTAGATTTAGTCGGTTATAAAATGATGTCAGTTATTTTTTTTGCGGTGAAAATAGAAAAAAAAAAAGAATTGCACATTTCGTTTTCTAAATATTAAAAAAAATCATGTACATGCAACACCCTGTATATTTTTATATATTTAAAAAGAATAAAATTTTAAATAGAAAAAATCTTTAACACTAATTAGTGATTATTAGTGATACCAGCCCACAAAAAAATCGTTAGTAAATATAAACTTTTTCTTCTAAATCTTACATAAAATTTTATATTTTGTTCAAACATCTGTCAATTTTTTTTTAATCATAAAAATATTCATTTTGCATCAATTTTAATTCTTTTGAGCAATAGTGTATATTCACCTTCACTTCATTATTATTTTGGTAGTATGCATTTTCCAAATCTAAGATTTTCATTCTTTTACGTTGACAAAAAAAGAAACGGGAACAACACAGCCACAGCTTGAGTAGATTTTAATAACAATATCACTCACTTCTTGCATGATCAATGCTTCAGCATAACCTGGACCATACATCGGGACTACAGATCTATTTTCAGCGGCTTGTTTTTCAGTAAGAACGTGGTGCGGCCACAGTTAAACTTCGATTGTCGAAGAGAGAGAGTATTTAGAGTGCTACAGTTTAAAAAAAAATTGTTATAAAAATAAAAAAAGGATTTATGAAGTTTTTGACTTTTTAGTGCAGAATGATTACTGTGCCCGCTTTTGGTTTAAGAACTTATACTGGTTCTCATAGTGACGCCTCATATTTGGACAAAAAAACCGTAAGTTTAAAACACTTACTTTGTTTGCACAACCTTGTAGTTGGAAATAAAAGTAAATTTAGAAAATTACATGTTATTTGAGCGTGTAAAATGGGATTTCGAATGGTATAAATATCCCCTAAGGGATTGTGTTAATTAAATCTGATGTCGAAATTACCAAAAAACAAGAAATAATTAAATTGTATAGATACAGTGTGCCTCGAAAGTATTGGGACTGGTAATTTCTAATCTAAAATTTGATATTTCCATATAAAAAACACGTTCAATAATTAAATTTAGTGTGAAGGCGGAATTTTCGCTTTTTTCATGTGAAATATTTTAATTTTACATATTCCGCTTGCGTCAATAGCAGTAAAAACAAACAAATTTATACACAAAACGAACTGTATCGTTTAGCTTTATGGTAATATTTTGGCGGCCCGTAAAGACTAATTTTAGCGTAAATGTTTATAAACCAACATTTTAGTAATTATAAACAAATTGAGGGTTATGTGTATGGGGAATTCCGATGACGTAACTGTTGGAACGTGGGAAATTAAAGAATAAATATTAAAGATGATATACTCGGTATTGATAAAAGTAAAAATATTGTTTGGGTGAAATACAAAATATGCTTTTCGTGGGACAAAAATCGCTTTAAATAAATAAGTTTACGTAACAAAATCGGGGGGCACATCCCGAGGGTCGTTTTAAGTACGTTTTACTGTATCTCAACTTAAAATTCTATATCGAAATTAAGTCAGAAACCAGGTATATTATACAGTGCGGGTCGTAAATTGTGTCCCCTCTCTCCCTTCGTAAGTTTTGAAAAGAATGAGATGGAGAAATGAAACAAAAGCGAAGTGAAATTATGATATTTTGGTTATAGCGACACGCACTTGACTTGATGAGTTAATATACTCAGAAAGTTTAATCGGTATTGATAAAATTAAAAATATTGTTTGGGATATACAAAATATGTTTTTCGAGGGACAAAAATCGCTTTAAATAAATAATTTTACGTAACAAAATCGGGACGCACATCCCGGGGATCGCTTTTAAGTACGTTTTACTGTATCTCAACTTAAAATTTTATATCGAAATTAAGTCAGAAACATATTACACAGTGCGGGTCGTAAATTGTGTCCCCTTCCTGAGTTTTGAAACAAATGTGATAGAGAAATGAAATAAAAACGAGGTGAAATTATGATAGTTTAGTTATATATTTGACTTGATTAGTTGATATACTCAAATACTTTAATCGGTATTGATAAAATTAAAAATATTGTTTGGGATATACAAAATATGCTTTTCGAGGGACAAAAATCGCTTTAAATAAATAATTTTACGTAACAAAACCGGGACGCACATCCCGGGGGTCGTTTTAAGTATGTTTTACTGTATCTCAACTTAAAAATTTTATATAGAAATTAAGTCAGAAACATATTATACAGTGCCGGTCGTAAATTGTGTCCCCTCTCTCCCTTCGTAAGTTTTGAAAAGAATGAGACGGAGAAATGAAACAAAAACGAACTGAAACTATGATATTTTGGTTATAGCGACATGCACTTGAATTGAAATGTAAAGGGCGTTATTATATTTAAAATTTTAAAGCGAAAGTAAGTTCATATAGAATCTCTTTTGGAAGATATTTTTATTATGTTTATACCAACGCTAACAGACACAGATTTTCTGTTTTTACTGACATACCCGAAATAAATCACTGAGGAATGTTAATTTTTCTTTGCCTCTAATTGCACCGCGCTTCAGTTTCATTTCTCCATCTCATTTCTTTCAAAAATTATGACGGGAAAAAGGGAGAACACAATTTACGACAGCGCTATATATTATTTTGCTCTCAATTTTTTTTTTCCGGAAATTGTCATTAAACATTTTTTTAACGTAATGAAACATTAAATGATTTGATATCGAAAATCTTAAAACAACAACAAATTCGTTAAATATTATTTCTAGTTAATAAACTTTGTTACTGCTATAAGTGAAGCAATATTTCGTGTGTATTTTTGCCGAATTATTGAGTCATTATGTTGGAGGTCGTTTCAGAGAGGTTGCACTGTATCTAGGGCTACCCGTATTATTTCTTTTATTCTATTTTTTTAATTTAAATTTGAATCCGGTTATTGTTTTTAAAAGTTTCTAGCTTAATTTCTTTGGATCTTTGGCTATACTCTTTTATATATTCATTGTTGACGTTGTAAATATTGTTATGCAATGTCTATTTCCTTTAATTATGTTAACAAACAAATAATTCAAAAAGAAAACATCTGATTCGTTCAATTCATCTCAACAATCAGATTTGTATGGCTTTCAGAGTGAGAAGAGGCATGTCGAAACTTGATTTAATTGAAAAAGAAAGCCATACGATATCGACACCTTGTTATCCGTCCAATACACAACGTCATTAAACAATACATGCTTGACATCATACAATAAGGATTCCAATGTGTTCGTCTAAGTTTATTTTGGATAAATTTGGCGTTGGTACAAGACGACAAGGTCCAAATAGCACCCGGCTGTGAAAACAAAACTAATTTGTAAATGATTTAGTTTCTCAACAGCAACAGAGTGCGTTAGTGGGGTGACTTATTATTTAAAACTTTAGAGTTTTTTTCTTCCAATCGTGAAATTGTAATTTCATTTATTGATTTTGAAAAATTTTTGGTTTTTAACGATATAATCTTAGGGCAATTTTCTATTTTGTTTAGGTCACGGATTTGTACCAACAAATGAAGGAACAGAGTGCCCATAGTACTTATTCGCAGCGGTCCTTGAGCAATGCTGCCAACCTGACTTCCCTCTGTGTGGATATTTCGCCAAGTTCTAGTAATTTTTTTGAGGTAAGTGATCGAGGGCCGATTTTATTTTCGCTTTAGCGGTTAAAATAACAGATTAAAATAGTTGTTATTTGTTATTAAGTTCTGTAATTAATGAACATCGCAAGAATTTCAAGTAAAACTGGTTAATTAATTTCTTATGATAATTTATAACCATTAGGAATAAATCATCTGAATTAGTTTGTTTGTTGGCCTCTGAAGTATAAAAACATAAGCAATAACATACAGCAGATCATATGACATTTTACTGTTTGTGCATTAATTTTAAGAAATCCCCAGAAATCAAGGGAATTTTTAAGTTATTCAAAAAAAAAAACTTGTCTGATGACGTTAACACGATCCGAACAAAGTGATAAATTTCTATACAAAATCCCACGTTTAAAAGATTTAAATAAAAACTCACCGCTTAAATCCCCGTACATATACGGGGTCGTCCAAAATTATATTTCATTTTTACGATTTCGAAAAAGTAACAGGTGTAAATAGGACAGCCGATATATATTATGCAAGTCATGAAAAATTGTGTATCAGAAGTTTTTAATCAATTAATTTATGAAAAAAAAACTTGTAAAAAAAGATGTATACAGGCTGTTCCATTTTAAAAATCAAATTTCGAATTTTCCAATAAAAAGTAATACTTTTTTTATGCAAAATATCCAAGTTAAAGATGAATTTAAAATTACAGCCTTATCTAATTTTTCTACATATACACAGACGTCCAAAATTATGTTACTATATTTCATTTCTAAGATATTGAAAAAATAAAATATATTTTTAAATAGAGCAATTTCTGTATATTTGTATATATTTTGGTGAAAACGTTTTATTTATTTATTAATAAATTTATCAAAACGTTAAAGGTATATACAGAGTGCCCCGTTTAAAAATTCAAATAAAATTTCGAATTCTCAAATAGAAAGTTGTATTTTTTTATGTGATTTAAATTTAAAATTACAGCGTCATCTAATTCTTTTTATATACAGAAACGGCCAAAAATAAATATTTCATTTATAAGATACTGGAAACATGAACATATTTTTTTTGAAAGAACACTTGTTTCTATATATTTTGAAAAAAAAAAGTTATTTTAAATCAGAAATTTTCTATTGAAACTTTTTTTTAAATTAGTTAATTTATAAAAAGATAGCACAAAAGTCCTATTTAAAAGCTAAAATTTGTATTTTCAAATGAAAAGTAATATATTTTTATGCAAAATTTGCATGTTATGATTTAAACTTAAAATGGCCTTAATCATCATATACAGGCACGTCCAAAATTATGCTACTATATTTCATTTTTAATATATTGAAAAAATAAAATATATTTTTAAATAGAACAATTTCTGTATATTTGTATATATTTTTTTATTTATTAATTAATTTATCAAAACGTTAAAGGGTCCCCGGTTTAAAAATTAAAATAAAATTTCGAATTTTCAAAAAAAAGTAATATTTTTTATGCCAAATTTCCAAGTTACGATTTAAATTTAAAATTAGAGCCTTATCTAATTCTTCTACATATACAGGCACGTCCAAAAATAAATATTTCATTTATAAGATACTGGAAACAAGAACATTTTTCTTTTGAAAGAACACTCTTTGTATATATTTTGAAAAAAAAGTTATTAAACCAGAAATTTTCTATTGAAACTTTTTTTAAATTAGTTAATTTATAAAAAGATAGCACAAAAGTCCTATTTAAAAACTAAAATTTGTATTTTCAAATGAAAAATAAAATATATTTTTAAATAGAACAATTTCTGTATATTTGTATATATTTTGGGGAAAACGTTTTATTTATTTATTAATAAATTTATCAAAACGTTAAAGGTATATACAGGCTGTCCGGTTTAAAAATTAAAATAAAATTTCAAATTTTCAAAACAAAAGTAATATTTTTTATGCCAAATTTCCAAGTTATGATTTAAATTTAAAATTACAGCCTTATCTAATTCTTTTACATATACAGAGGCGTCCAAAAATAAATATTTCATTTATAAGATACTGGAAACATGAACATATTTTTTTTGAAAGAACACTTGTTTCTATATATTTTGAAAAAAAAAAGTTATTTTAAATCAGAAATTTTCTATTGAAACTTTTTTTTAAATTAGTTAATTTATAAAAAGATAGCACAAAAGTCCTATTTAAAAGCTAAAATTTGTATTTTCAAATGAAAAGTAATATATTTTTATGCAAAATTTGCATGTTATGATTTAAACTTAAAATGGCCTTAATAATCATATACAGACACGTTCAAAATTATGCTACATACATGCTATATTTTATTTCTCATATTGAAAAAATAAAATATATTTTTAAATAGAACAATTTCTGTATATTTGTACATATTTTGGGGAAAACGTATTAAAATTTTTTTTTATTTATTAATTAATTTATCAAAACGTTAAAGAGTGCCCGGTTTAAAAAATAAAATAAAATTTCGAATTTTCAAATAAAAAGTAATATTTGTTTATGCCAAATTTCCAAGTTATGATTTAAATTTAAAATTAGAGCCTTATCTAATTGTTCTACATATACAGGGACGTCCAAAAATAAATATTTCATTTATAAGATACTGGAAACAAGAACATTTTTTTTGAAAGAACACTTGTTTGTATATATTTTGGAAAAAAAAGTTATTTTAAACCAGAAATTTTATATCAAAACTTTTTTTTCAATTAGTTAATCAATTAATTTATAAAAAGATAAGCACAGAAGTCCTGTTTAAAAGTTAAAATTTGTATTTTCAAATGAAAAGTAATATATTTTTATGCAAAATATGCATGTTATGATCTAAATTACATTTAAATTTCTCACATTACCTTAATTCTTGTATTCAGCCACGCCCAAAATTATTATATTGATTTTTATTGATATAAAACAAACCATATATTTTATTTTAGAAGAATTTCTGTATATTTTTATATATTTTGGGGAAAACGTATTAAAACTTTTCTTTATTTATTAATTAATTTATCAAAACCTCAAAGATATATATATATATATATATATACACACTCTTTAATTTAAAAATTAAAATGAAATTTTGAATAAAATAGAAATATCCACAAGTATCAGTTGCGATGGACAGTTGTATATTCACCACTTATCATATCGGGAATTGAACCATTTCTTCTTAAAGGTCTTATACATCGGTAAGATAAAAGTTTGGAGCAAAAAAGTGCCGGACACCTTCGTAGATGAAGCCCTCGAAAAATTCAAGATTCACGACTTGGAAAAATCGCGCAGGAAATTGGAAAGATTGCGCAGAGGATCGATCGTAAGTGTTTGCGTAAGATTCAAAATAATCCTTAATTGCCGATTTTTATCGCAGGATTCCACGGGAAACGATCTTAGCAACAATAGAGAATCAAGTCCCCTGTCGAATTTGCAACGTTCGCAATCGGTATTGACGAATATGGGCGTAAAGTCACCAGACGTCGACAGAAAAGTCTTGAAAGGGATCGAGGTCTACAACGCGGGAGAAACCTACACCGATTGTAAGAACTCGGATAAAAACGGATCCGTTACGAGTTTATGCTCGGAAAAGGGTGAAACGCAAGAATCTTCGAAGCTGAAGTCGTTGGCCGCGGATATCGACGATCACAACCGAACGATGGTGTTGCAAGTTGACCGGAGCGATTTGAGATTGATAAGTCCGGATAGGAAAGTGATCTTGTTGCATAAACACCACAAAGATGTCACTTCTTGTATACAGGTAAGAGAATTTGAGGGGACGGTACGTTCAAATAAGACCAAGCGGCGACATCTAGTGTTCAAAGGAGAAAAGTTTTGTTTTTCCCTAAATTACATTATCATAAATAATTATCGCGATTTGAATTTGTTGTTTGAATGAATAAATCTCTTACTTTAAAGGGTCAAATCTGCTCTGATCACTTCGGACTCATCGCTAAGGAAAATAGTAATATAAACGCTTTCATCGGCTTCGTTTTTAAGTGCGAGTCTTCATCGGTTGCAGCTGAAGCCGTTGGTGGTGAGTTTATCAATTAATCTAATAATATACAGTGGCACTGAAAAGTTTACGTCAAATGGAAACGTATTTAAGGGCCGATTTTATAATGACAGTATAAACACTGGAATAACTATTCAATAGAATAACTTATACACCTAACCCGACCCTATTCTACCAATAAGGTTATAACAGGTTTATCCTGTGTTTGTAAAACCGGCCCTAAGTCGTTTTATTTCGCAAATAAAGATTGAGAGCCTCATAAAAGTGAGGTGAAAAGTTATGTTGGCACTAATGGTGTTTGTTTTTATATTGCAAATGTAGAGTCGTACATTTGCAATGTAAAAACAAACACCTTTAAATAGATTTTTGCCTACATGCTTCCCGGAAAGTATAATAATTGTTTTATTTCAGTCTTTTCGGAAATACATAAATGAAAATTCTTAAAATGATTTGGCGCAAAACTTTCTTGCATAAACCAATACTATATTATCACAAAACGGGATATTTTCAGCCATTACGCAAGCCTTCAATAATGCCGAGAGCAGACACAGACCCATGGTCACGTCGTGCGACCACTGCCCCATGGTCTGGTACCACAAATTATGTTGCGAAGTCGAGAGTTTATCCGATAAGAAAACCCAGAATCTCATATTTCGAAAGTAAGAATCGGAACTGGAAAAAATCGATTGCCCAATAACGGATTCCTTCTTTTAGAATCGAACAATTGGACGATGACGAACAGATGGTGATTCTCACGAAATTCAGGGGAGCCGAAACCGATTCTGTCAGGGAGCAAAATGAATTTCTAATGATGCTGTTGAGGGCGCACTGCGAGATGAAACAGGGGAGGCACGTGCACGATACAGCTGAGAACAGGTGAGTTTTGAGATGATAGACGCAAGGAAGTATGAATATACACTGCCGCTCATAACTTTAAGACCACCTATTGAAAATATCAATGTTAACGGAATGATAATGTAGCTATTGTTTTAGCATATGATGTAATAATACTTCTAAGATTATAAAAATTGTAAACCCACCACCAGCTACACAGCTCGATATACAAAACCGTGATAGAATTCGATTATAAGCCATACAAAATACAAATCATCAAGAGTTTTTCGATAAACAGAACAGATCTTTTTTCGAAACAATGTCAAGAAAAATGTAGACTTTATGGATTTCCAGTAAAACGGTTTCCAAGTTTAAGAACACTTCATTTGCTAGTAAAATAGCACAACTTTATTGTATTAAACTAAAGAAGCTTGGTACACCATTTCCTACGCGGTAGATCTCGGTATATATTGCGCCTCATTGTGGTGTCTTTATGAACACATTGTTGACCGGTCACGAGTTAACTCGTGTTTTCATGCCCAAACGTTGTTGACCGATCACGAGTTAACTCGT
>JARFOC010021073.1:0-10131 GCA_031763485.1 Osmoderma eremita
CTAAGTTTGTAATTATTATTATTATTCAAAATTCATTAATAAATTATATTATTAGCATTTTGAAACACAGCAATACAGGATGTTCTATTAAGAAAAAAGTGTTTTTAGGTATATCTCGGAAACGAAATATTCAATTGTATTTCTGTTTTCACCCTTTCAATCAGAACAAGAAATGGCACTAATGTGCTAATTTAACCAACTTCACAGCTCCAATAATAACGAAGCAAAGCTGGACCCTTTGGACAGGGTGTATGATATTACTTCAGTAACAAAAACAAATTAAGTAATTTCGAATAAGGACTTATATTATCAAATTGTAATTATTCACGCGATTGTATATTCGCAATTCCATTTTTTCCTCTCCTATTACGGTACGCTACCATCGTCACGTGACTATCGATTGCCGAAATTCGCGCGCCTCCGGTCCGTCCGCTCTTCCTATTCCGATCTTATCCAACGCCGGGTGGTAATGGTGGTGGGTCCGATGGCGCGGTAGTGGTGGTGTGGCATCGCCCAAATTTACTGCATTGCGGACCTCCGCCCAGCCCGGAAGCTGGCCCCCTTTTTGCGCCGCTTCGTTCGTTGGTTCCGCTGCAACTGCACGTGCTGAGCCTGGCGTTGTTATTACTGCGATACCCCCAGCGCGTTTGCAATGTGCTAGTAGCGGCAGGAGTAGCCGATTCCCGCCGGCAGCGTTGGAACGTTCCAGCGCAGATGGAGGAATCGTCGCTCTGGTTCGTCCTGGTACTTATTCTGTCGTTTCTGCTATTCGGTCCGCTTCATTTATTCCGGGACGGTGCTTCGAGAAATTGCTTTGTTGGTTGTATATGCTTGTATGCGATGTGGGGCTGTGGATGTGGTTTTGTTTTGTTGTATTTTTGGGAAAAAAGCTGAGTTATATTAAATTATATAGGGTGAGTCGCAAAGAAGCCCTCAAACTGTAGGATATACTTTCAAATAGCGCAAATGTTATTTTGCGATTTTTTTTCCAAGTTATAACTTCAACAAAATTACGTGTAGTTTTTGACTTCCCAAACATAGTCATTATTTCTCTATTAGTTCTTCTCTGCCATAATCCCCTTGCCTGTCTGTTTCTACCAAAAATCTTTCTTAATACCTTTCTCTCCCATACTCCCATAATTTTCTTTCTTCTAGTTTGTTCATGGTCCATGTTTCACTTGCATATAGCACTACTGGTCGTATTATTGTTTCATACACTCGGATCTTGGCTACCCTAGATATATTCTTTGCTTTTAACATTCTCAGCTCTGTTACCTTTTGCAATTCTTTTGTTTATTTCGTTTTCTTCTTTCCCATTACTCGAACTCATTAACTTTTTTAAATTTGTACTCCTTCTCTCGTGTGTTCGCATTTCCATATATTTAGTTTTTTCTTCGTTTACTACAAGTCCCTATCTCTTCGCCTCCTTCTCAAACCTTTCAAAAGTCATTACAAGTTCCTTTCTTGATCTTATTAATCCAGTTCTTTGGACTTTGCTTTCTCTCATCACTGCTTCCAAAATCAAGTTCAACAAGTTGGTTGAGAGCGAGTCCCCTTGTCTCAAACCTTTGCACTTTGAATTGATCAGAAAAGTCCCCCTCTAGCAAAATTCCGTTATTGACATAACAGTGCTATTCAAGTGGTGTTCTGTGTGGTACATATCTCCTTACTGCTGCTACGTCTAACATTATTTTCCTTTGTAGATTATGCTGAGGATGGCAACTTAACTTACAAGGGACCACCGGCACATCCCGATTTCGATGAAACTGCATAGTGTGAATGAGTACCTTCGTATAATAACAACACATGTTTCTGTCCAATAGCAATTTCAGGATACAGCCCCCCTCAAGAGATTTGAATGATTTTTAAATTTTTGTAAATATCTCGGAAAGCATGACAGGTTTCTTCTTTTTTGTAGAATAATAATAATAGAATAATTATAAATAGAATAATTATAATCCCAAAGGTGATGCGAATTATTTTCGAAAAAAAAAAAACCATTAACGGGGGACCGGGTACCCCCCCGAGTGCCCCCCATTTTTTTTTTGATTTTTTCATTTTTATTTTTTACACATAAAGTCGGTTTTATGTAGAAAACGGTAGTTGCCGAAATACTTATGTGGAGTTCATCACTCATCAAGGTGGTAAAGGTATCTTTATTTTTAAATTTCAGACCACAAGTATTGTCCATTGGCATACAAATATTCGTATTGTTGACAAACCTTTCGCTCCAATCACCAAATACATGTATACCCACGCAAAAATACCATTATGCTCCTATGCAACTGATGTGAAATTGACGTTAACGTTGCAATACCGTTAATGAAATCGGTCGAGAGAATTAGGTTTGCCCGGTACCCGTTCAATCCCAATTCATTTAGCGATATACGAAAAAATAAAAAAAAAGAATACAGATTGACTACGATTCGACTGGTGAAATGATTGATTTAATAATTTAGAAATCGAGCGGCGGCACGAGTCATTAGCACCGTCAGCTAGCCTTCTATTTTCGCATCATTTTTACTGCGGCTGCTGGGAGGAAATAGGGTAGGGGTTTGACCGATTCGCTAATAACAGATGGTTTTCGATATTCTGTGGAAATGAGTTCGCTGAGTGAGTAATCATTATAACATTTGCCGGATAATGAAAGGATATTATATACAAAAGGAATTGATTATATAGTTATTGTTTGTTTAATTAGCTAATTAAATATGTAAATGAGATGCACGGTTTGTCTAACTAGTGAAGTAACGGTTACCATATGTTACCATGTGGAATGCAAATACAATTTATGACGTGTTTGTAAAGTTTGTGCACACATCAATGATTTTCACTTCGTGTAAATATGATTCCAAAATCTTCACACAGATATTCAAATAACCTAAGTAAGATCTGATTTTTAATTAATTTCAGAATAAGTGTATAAAATAATGGGATACGTTGGCTTGAAGTAGTAATATATACAAAAAAATGCGCCTACCAGCTGAATGTGTGAAAAACTCTTCCCAACGGGGTGATGGAAGTCTATAATATTATTATTATATTATTGGGGGGAGATAATAAATTTCATTTATTTTTAAAGAATATAATTAAAATATTCACAAATATTTGGCATTTGATTTCATTGCATCTCAGTATGTTGGATCTGTGAAAAAACATTTGGCAATGATTACATGAAACCAAGACCCAAGACCATATGGACAGAATGCATCCATCTCAGAAAGATATGAATTTTGAATATTTCCGGAATCTTAAAGGAAAATTGCGCATCGCTCCAATTAAATACTTAATGAGTAAAGTAAATTTTCTGTGCAGTTGGATGAACCCACTTTGCAACACTTGATTGCCAAAAACTTGCATTCTGTTTTGCATTTGTGTATTAACCTTCCTATACCCACGCATTGGTCTGTGAGACCAATGTAAGTATTGGCGTAACAGTTTCGTGTAAGTTAAATTTTGAACAACTCATATAATTTTCTGCTATTTTCATTATTTCTGAGATAGTATCATAACATATATGTATCTGCAAATTACTTTCAAGTTATATTTATGATCAAAATGGACGAAGAGCAAATAATGGCGGTTTCAGACTACGAAGTTAGCAACGACAGTGACTATGAGGATTCCGTTGATGTACAGGAAGAAAAAAGTGATACAGAGCAAGAAAATGATTCAGACTATGAACAGGAACTTCTCCTACTTCTAGTAGCCATTACTTAGGAAAAGACACTAAAACAAAATGGAACAAAAATGCTCCTTCAACAACAGTAAGAACACGATCTAAAAATTCAGTGACTCAACTTCCTGGTGTAAAAGGCGAAGCTAAAAACTTAAAGGAGCCGGGTTTGATATGGAACTTGTTCTTCTCCGAAATATGCTTGATAACAAAGTTCACTAACCAACAAATAAAACGGATTCCCCTTCAAATCGGAAGAGCAGCTCACTGATGAGATTGAAATTCCAGCGCTTCTTGGTCTTTTAATGTTTGCTGGTGTTGGAAGAAATAATCGATTGAACGCCAAAGATTTATTCCGAACTCATGGCTCTTCCCCAGAAATCTTTCATTTGATTATGAGCTGTAACAGTTTTTATTTCCCTTTACATTGTTTGATAATAGAGATACACGCATTTTGCTAGACAAATTAGCTCCAATACGAGAATTGTTCGATACTATAACAGCTTCATTCAGCAAATTTTACATTCCATCACAATTTGTCATAATCGACAAGAAATTAGAGGCATTTAGAGGTCGTTGTAAGTTTCGGCAATATATTCCGTCCAAACCTAATAGAAACGGCATAAAAATATACGCATTGACAGACGCCAAAATTTTTTACTCATTAAAGATGGAAGTTTACACCGGAAAACAGCCTGAAGGTCCCTACTCAGTCGACAATTCGTCAATGGCCATGGTCTTGCGTCTTTGCGATGTTATTTATAATACAGAGCGCAACATTACCTATGATAATCTTTTTACAAGTATTCCACTGATCGATAAGCTGGAACAAGAATACAAGTTGACAATCATCGGTACCATTCGAAAAAACAAGAAAGAACTCCCCCACCAATTCGTCAATATAACAAGCCGTAAAGAAAAGTCAAGTTTATTTGGGCACAGTACCAAATCCACGCTTGTTTCCTACGTACCAAAAAAGAACAAAAATGTTCTTCTGGTTTCTAGTATGCATGATGATGCTGAAACCGTTCCAGAAACAGGTAAACCTGAGAGTATAATAGACTATAATGCTACTCAGGGAGGCGTGGATACGGTAGATAAAATGTGTGAAACCTACAATGTTGCAAGGGGAACAAATAGATGGCCGTATATTATATATACCCAAACAATTCGTCCATAAAAATTAACAGAAGTTTTTAGAAGCGTTATCATATGATCTCATAAATGAGCACCAAAGAAGACAAGCTATAACTGTGAATTTACCAAGGATGATGAGACAAAGACTTGCCGAAATGCTTAAATTGGATAATTTGCACAGTTTCACTGAGGTTCCGTTTGGAAATTGATAAACCTTGTAACGGTACTCTTACAATAAACTTAAACTTCGAACATGGTTTGTTTAACAAGAGCACTTCATTTTATACTTATCTCAAGTCGCGCTGTTCTGGCAAACTAAGTCATGTACCATATAATAAATTTTATAACAACAAGTAAATATAATATACAAAAAAAACCATTTAACACAAACAAACACAAACGATACAAATGTTAATATTTCTAACTTTTCTTTATCCCTAAACAGTTTTATTAATAGCTCCACATACACCCATGTTAAGATAATTGCGTATTCCCCATATTTTCATCATATCCGATTTATCAGTGATCGCCCATCCGTATTCAACACAGATTGTGTGTTTACAAGAATCGCAGTGTATTTTGTATAGTCAATAAATGATTAGCGCTTTGACCATTGCTAGTTATGTTGCTTTGGTAAGTATCTATCTATTAATTTCATGCAGGTAGGTTTAAAATGCCATTTTAGTCATAGTGTGGACTCAAAACATTTATTTTTAGTCGTAGAGGTCGTCAATTATGAATTATACTGGTAATATTTAGTCAGTTTCGACTATGCAAGGCGGTAGCTATTTTGACTTGTTGATTATCAAAACCACACCTGACGTGCTTCTCACCACGCGTAAATATCCTAACCCCTCATTTATCTTTCTCTCCTCCTATTTATAACCTTGTCAAAATCGACGCCAAAATTGTTTTTATATACCAATCTAACAATAATAAATAAATAAACTTTTAATATAAATGTTTATTTATTTATTTCATTTTTAAATTTTAAATTAATATTTTTATTATGATTTCATGATTTTTGCTCAGTTTATTAATATCATTTTTCTATTTTAAATAATCGTAGTTCGTCCCAATCCGATAGCTGTCAGTCACCATACGAATTCAAGAAATAAGAAGTTAATTATTCATCTGGACCCGAAATGACTGTGGTTACCTCTTCCACATGATGATCAGCTTCAACCCTTACAGCCAGCACAACATTCCGTCCTTTCAATATTATAATTTTAACTGTCACTTTTTCCTATTTTTCTACTGTAATACTACTTAAAACTAAATTAAATATGACCAACACTTATAGACATTATCCTAAAAACATATTATATAAGTTTTACTTTACAAACAAGCTTAATATTCTTTTAACTTTGTAATTTACATGCTCACCGTGGATTTTTGACCATGTTTCATATTTTGAAGTTTCCTGACATAAATTACACATATTAATTGTTCATAATAATTTAATATTGTTCACTTTCACACAACGCCTTTTTACAATAATAACGGATAATTTAATAACATCAACTTAAACTTTCCAAAACTGCACTAACATTACTTTCTATTCTATTTAAATAAAAAATATTTTAAATTTTACCGTTCCATTACAACCTACGACAACAAAGTTGATCAAATCAAAAGCATTTGCTTTATTTAGCAGACATATTTTCTTTGTTTAATAAAATGCAAAATAAATTAGAAGGAAACAAAGTGAATCTCACTAGAATTTTCGATGCTTTGAATACTTGATGCAGCTTTCTACTGCTCCACCAAGATAAGATTAATGTTGATGACATAGAAAATCTACGCCGAGCACCTGAAACAATTATATAAAAGAATGTATCAATGCCCGTTATGAAGACTTGGGGAGTGTAGATTATCAATCCATTTAAAAGCGGCGTAACGAATATTGATTTTTCGTTACACGAAGAATTGATTGAATTGAAGGAGAATTTCGAAGATAAAATCTATTTTCAAAAAAGTGCTTATGCTAAATTTTGGGGTTCTAATGATATTCACAAAACAAAAAATACGTCGAAATAAAAAATTCTCCATTTCCATTCGCACAAGTGCCCTCTCTACCAAGTACTACGTCCGACTCTAAACAATTCCGTTTAGTTCAACAACGTCAACCAACACAAAAGCGTTTTCTTCTTTTATTCAAATGAAACCTCCTTTTCGTGGACACATATTTAAATCGCACGTCATTTATCCGAAATGTGCTTTAAATTTTCATATTTGACATTGCTCTTCGCCCGAATTTTCCATTCGAACATATTCGTTCCTTTTAGACGAAATGGCCGACAGGTCTATGGCCAGACTAGGCTGCGGAATAGCGTACGATCTTTTTCAATAGCGATTAAATCTAGCAGAAAACGACTGACATTAAATATAACTGTCAGTCGTCCGCGAAAAGGCGCACATCTCGGTTGTGGGATGCAACTGGTGAATGGACGAGGCGTTCTTTCCTAACCCAGGAAATCCGAAATGATGTGAACGTGGTTTGAAGTCTTCTAGGCGTAAACGAATAAAGAGGTCAACATATGACTGGAGTTGTACTTCATTTCTGTATTTGCACCGCTTTTTAAGAGATCAGATTTTGTTCTTATAAAAATGTTGACAATGGGACAATGGGACGTGCTCTCCAAACAAATCTGCCCGATATACTGTGTTAAAAATAGACACACAACCATGTTGCTATCTTTAGCATTGAAAATGAATTTAAGTTTCTGAGCTTCAATCTAATTTGGAGCTAGAAGTAAAAAATGCGCCAAACACTAAACATGCCGGTTCATCTCAACAGCGTTGCAATCTTAAACTTGCCATTGCGCAAGAAAATAGAATTCGTGGCCCGAAGACGGTTAACATGACTTACGACCTAGGTCCTATCGTTATCAACATACAGCCCGGTGTTCGGCAAAGCAGGAATTGAATCCCCGGGGAGCTGAAATTCCCGCCCCGGTCCAACGCTTGCATTTATCACGGCGGCTATAGTTAGAGAATTCTGAAATATCACAGACCGACCAATTCAGAATTACGATCGTTAGGGTAGAATGGGGTTTGGTGCTTTTGTGCTCTGGTATGGTGTATATAGAGTGAATTCTTGCCAACTACGAATAAACTCAGTAAAAAGTAAGAGAAACTCGCCTGCGCGGATGCTGACGAATGTATGGCTTGCTTCATATTTATCTGATACATATAAATGCATCGAAGAAGTGCATTTCTTGTCCGACACATTGGGGTCCCTATGCACAGTGCGTGCACAAATATTATCTCATCAGTTCGTCAGTTATAGTGCAATGTACTAAAACCGGCTATAGTAGGGCACTGTAAAAAAAACAATAGAGCACGTTATGTGCCACTGTCTTCCTGCCACTTCCCTAGATGCCCTAAAAAACAACTCCTCATTGAACAAGATACTGAGCTACCTCAAGGGCCTGGACTTGTTTGATGACTCCTTGGATGGCATCCGCTCCACAATAGGATCTAGTGGCCAAGGTAGAAGGCACGATCGACGACCCAGGCAGATGACATCCCTACGTCAAGTAACTCATCAAGTAAGGGTACTGCGGGTTGATGTGTAGAAAGAAAATGAATTGAATTATCATCATTGTAGATGGGTATGTAACAGCATTGATCATAATCTTCATTCTATGATCAAGCGAAACAAATTTTTCTAATTCAGATATTTGCAAAAAAAGGAATGAATATCAGACATGAATGCTTGAGTTACTCCATTCGCCGTGATACTTATAACTTTTTGTAATTCCATGCAAATATTATAACTTCCAAACAAGATAACTTGGGAGTTCGATGGATTAATTTTGAGATTAAATTGTTTGGATAGGTCAAATATAGCATCTATATCATAATGCATATTGGCGGCTTAAGATTGGTAATCCTGCGGTTTAAGTTGTATATCCCAAGCGTACATCTGAATTGATGAATGGTCGACTTGATTAGAAATATTTCAGGTATACAAAAAAAATGTAACGGAGCCAAAACTGAGCCCTGCGGCACACAACCCCT
The DNA here is from genome assembly GCA_031763485.1 of Osmoderma eremita. NCBI lineage: Eukaryota > Metazoa > Arthropoda > Insecta > Coleoptera > Scarabaeidae > Osmoderma > Osmoderma eremita. The sequence continues at coordinate 8,840 of JARFOC010021073.1, forward strand.
GACATGCTTTGATGAAGCGATTCTATTACGTAAGATAAAGTTTATCTACTATCTTTAAGATAACTATTGACAAGTAGGGTGGATTCATCGGAAAAACAAAGCAATGATTATTAAAACTTCATTTCGGATTTATTTCATTCGATTCCCGTCAAAACATCCATTCATTATACATAACGATATTTCATGTAAGCGGATAAAGCGGTGCTTTTGTTACTTGGTGCGTTAATTAACTGTAATTCTAATCATTTGCACTCCAGCCAACGGATGCGAAATATCATTAACGCAACAATGAAACTGGAATATATATTATTAGTTCGGCCATATTGTAATTGGCGCTTATTTGGAAAATTAACAGTAAGCATCGAAAATGCGGAGCTACCGTAATTTACTAGGTAGTCCATATTTTCCAGTTAACAAACAGACTAAATGCATGAAGCTAACTTGATTGTACATAGTAATAGTGTTAATGATGAACAAATCTAATGTTACGATACAATAGATAATCATACATGTAAAATTATTGGAAAGAATTAGTGCTGGAGTATTTAGAAGGTTCTTATCAACAAATAGATGATATAGGAAAGGGGAGGGGAGAAATGATACACGACATAAAAATAATGGCAAAAAAATAGAAAACAATAGTAGAAATTGGTGAAAGAGGAACCGCACACACAATCCAAAGACGCCGGAGAGGGCATAAAGAAAGAGATCTTGAAGAAGAAGAAGAATTTGTATCCACAAGTGATGTCCGCAGGAATCCAACCTTGGCCCTCTTCTTTTTCATTTACTTATAAACGATCTCTGGCAAACCCATGATTATTATTTAAAGTAATTAGTGGTGCTATTGGTTGAAACGAGCAGATACGCTTAATATTAATACAAATTGCACCAATAATATGTAATTAGGGATTAGGATAAACGAATTAGAGTAAAGATACGTAGGCAAATTACGATATATATTGGACTGGTATCAATTAGGGTAATTAGTAATGCTATTGATTGACAGGAACAGATAAGCTTAAGATCGAGTGGTATAATAGCAACAATATGTAATTAAATATTAGTGTAAACAGAGTACAGTAATATATATATATATATATATATATATATATATATATATATATATAGTAAAGTATCTGAATTAGGGAATTAGGATAAAATAATTTTACATTAATTAATATATCTAATTTGAATCACTAATAGACAGTATCGGGGAATCCACACCGCACAAATTAATTTAATAAAATTCGGTACATATGTTTCAAGAGCACGTCGGCTCCCATTATCAACCA
>JARFOC010021084.1:0-10130 GCA_031763485.1 Osmoderma eremita
AAATGTTCGAAATGTAAATTACGTTAATGTTGAGTAATAATAAATAAAATTATGGGCTTTTTCACTGATTCTTAAGTAAAAAAAATGTTTTTTTTATATTTCCTCAAAATATGCATTTTAACCCAAATAATGAAACCGGAAGTAATAATGTACAACTGATTCGACGATTTGGCAACCGTGTATCGAATTCTCATAAGCTCTGTACTGCATTCGGAGGTTGAAACGATCTATAGGAATAAGCATTATGTAGGATCTGGACCTAGATCTGGCGTGGGGAGCGTGGAGAAGGCCACAGGGACTTTATATAGGCTTATATAGACTTTATATAGACAATATAAGGCCGTTTATGCTACGACCTTCGTGTGTATTGTGTGTTAGCGTCTGAAGTGTATGGCTTGTTATTGCCTCTATTCACCGTAAGAGGGCAGCAGTGGTGATTTACCCTCAACACTGAAGGGCACCACGCTGCGACCGATTTTTATAAAAATTGATTGCCGCACCGGGAATTCGAGCCCACGACTTCCGCTACAAAAGTCTAGCGCTCTTACCACTATTCTGACGTCTAATATCATGGAGGAGTGTGCACACTGAAAAGCGGATACAGCAACTGTAGGAAAGTCAAGGGTACCGACGTGGGCAGCTATGAAAATAGATGGAAATAAATATGATTTGTAAATATAAATTTCTGATCTATTTCCGTCACAAACACATAAACTTTTACAGTTCTGTATTTCCATATTTATTTTTAGGAACATGTATATACGAATATACATACTTACATAACCAACTGCTGCATAAACCTTATATACTATTTACATATCTAACACATTTCAACTGTTTAGTCAATTTACCTCTAACCAATGGATTGTCTCGAATGTATTACGCATTTAGTGCTCATATATTAGAAAATGCTCGTTCAGTACTACCACTATATAAAGTTATCGTTTAGGAACAGTCATTGGGCACATTACTTGAAACAACCATTAAGTAAGTTTGACCAGAAAATACGTTTTGACAAAAGCCAATTCAAAATTTTGCTGCTTAAATATCAGGCATAGACAGGAATTCCGAATTGCCTTATATTTATATTTTTGATATTTCATTGCTTCATAAAACCGGCAATAAAAGCTAAATAAATGGACGCCAAGTAGTCTCCTTCAATAGAAAGATGCTTCAACGTATCTATCATCGATTTTTATAACTTTATTGCTGTACTAAAATGTTTGAAACATTCACTGGATATTACGAATTTTGATTTGTACTTTTATTGTTTAAACACACATTTGTACGTATGTATTAATTAACTTTCGTTCTGCAATCTTGGCAGCAACCACAATAGTTTTTCTGGAGTTCCCGTAGTCTCAATAAATGAAATCAAAGTTTGTTACTCAAATTTACAATCGTAATTGCAATAATAAATCAACTTAGCTTTAAATAGTTCGCAAAGCATTTCTAAGTTTTAATTAATTTGACCAGAAAAGGAGATTATAAAGGAAAAAAACTGCAAACCTTGGTTTGATATACAAATGTTTTCCACTGCGTGGTTCAAGATTTTGAACTGCTGTTCAGTATAATTTCAAATCGTTTTTATGAAACATTTATAAATTGATTAGATTGCAACAAACTTCATAAAACATTAAACACTGTTACTTCCAAACCAAGCAGAAAAACATTTTACTTCCATAAAAATACATCGGAAAACACAGAAACCATAACTTCTCTCCCTCTTTCTCTTTCGTGTCTACGTAAAAATAATATTACCCTTAAACTTAATAAAATTACATGCATAGAATTTTTCTATAGCAGTATTTTATCAACCAACTAGTAATAAAATCAGAATACTTTCTTCAGTGTTTCAACTTTTAACCAAATATAAACCAATTCCAATGGAAATCCAAACTTTGAAGGCAACTTTGTCCTTTTTCTAAATTTCAAACGACTCAGACAAAGTAAAATTATTAATGTAGATTAGAGGCTTATTCATTAATATAATATAATCTCATTCAGAAACCAAAAGCATTGCAGTTTATTTTCTACAACATGATATTCCTTGCCAATGTCTAGCAGTTCAAATTCTTCAGCAGATGGTAAGTGACAATGACATGTAAATCTATAGTTCACAAACATTCCTTAGTAAACTGCATCGTAAATATTTGCTAAAAATTAAGCATGCTGATGATTATCATATTATTGTTTTATCATTAGTTTAATAGGCATACCTAACAACAAACACACTGTTCGGATTAGTCCTCCCCCCCCCCCCTCCCAACGTACTAATTAATTGGGGACTACAGGTATTTCGGGAATACGTGGACTCCCATTATCAAGTCGTATAACCAAATGACCATTTGGTTATACGACTTGATAATGGGAATCCATGTATTCCTGAAACACGTGTCGTCTCGAATTAACTAATATTTTGAGGGGGAGAAGTAATCCGAACAGTGTGTTTATTGTGGTGCCCTGCAGTCCTTGCAATCTTTACATGCTTATTAACGAAAAGATTTTCTTTTCAGAGCATTTATGTATACTGCATTGTGAAAATAGAAAAAGAAACACTAAGAAACAAGCAGCCCTAAAGAGAATTAAAACGTAGACACTTGTAAGAAATGGAAATGCATATCTAATTACTTAGATTTTCTATTTTGTAAATGCTATACAGCAGAATGTACACATGCCATATTCAATAAAGTCTACATCTATAACTGGTAAAGAATGTATACTCCTATTCATAATTTAACTTTAAAAAACAGCGCCAAGATTGTTGCCAATTTAAATTTGACGATATTTGTGTTGAGAGTTTTTTCTCTATTCTCTATTTAATAGTCTTATTCAAGTGATGTTCTGTGTGGTGCATATCCCCAAAGTGTACGTCTAACATTATTTTCCTTTGTAGAGTCTGTTGAGGATGGCAACTTAATTGCCGAAATGCGTATCAGTTCTTGAGCGAATATTGTCTCGGGTGCCAGCGGCAACGGGTGAACCTGTGATATATTGCCCATCCCTAGTATATACTGGTAACTGCCTAGCATTAGCTGAGATTGACCACACTTCACATGTAAAAATTAATTAGTACATTTATCCTACCACAAAATGCATTTCTTCAACGGTGCCAGAAACACTTTAAATACATACGCAAAGCATACGCATGAGTATACATGAGTATGCATGAGTAAAGTAAATGCATTTTTGGACATTAGACCAAACAGTTTGTGAAACTAGATTTCAGTAATAAAACTGACTTCATGTTATTTAAGGTTATGAAGCTAAATGCTATGACGTTTTGCATATTGTTCAACATATTCTGCTGAATCCATTACTCTACACATTTCATTGAGATGAAAACATTTAGGCAAATCAGATGAGAAATTCATCAAGGTCAGAAATTTAAGTACATGCATATTCTATACTATATTTATGGGATCTAGTCCCTGTTGCGTATTTCTTGACTTCCTAAACAGCCGATCAAACCTTAAGACGGATCCCTACATTTTTCACTTGAAACGCTAGAGTAATGTTTGGTACTCTAAGGACAAAATAAATCAAAGTCTGGCGTCTTCGGGTATTTTTGAAAATCTAAATAAAAAATGTGTAAATACTGTATTCAGTAATCTAAGCTATTCTATTTTAAGACATTGTAATGATCTAGTAAAACCGGCAACAAAGGGTTTATAACTAATAACCAGTCAAGATGGCAGGCGAGAGCCAGATCACTAAGGATGGGAAAAGAAGACACGGGAAGAGGGAGACGAAAGTTACACCATTATGTAAAAAAAGCGTCTGGAACAATATATCTAGGAAAAGTCATGGTACAATCTTCTTTCGGGGTCCATCAATAAGAGAGACTGATGAACCACTAAATCTTAGCGGGAGTCATCTTCGAACAGAAGTATAGCTGCTAATTATGTACCGCAAGGACATCTACAGAAAAAATGGGGTTGGATATTAAGGACCAAAATTGCAGACTGTGTGAAGTGCCTATCACATTTTGTGTAAATGCCCTTAAATTCAACTGACTGAAGTGTTTCCGTATACTTAAATCAGACGGCATCCAAGGGAAAAAAAAGATAATATTCGAAAATTTGCAGCTTAATTTTTTTAGTAAACAAAAGAGGAAATTAGAAAGTAGTATAAGTAGCTAAGTATCTGTTACATTTTCTGATATCTCTAAAATCATGAAATCATACGTCTTGAATATTTTTTTGCATATTAAATACTTTAGCAATAAATTTAAATATAAATAGATCCACACAAAGCACAACAAATTCGTGATCTATGTATACGTAAGAATCTAGGGCAGGAATTTCTATGTATTCTATATTGTGAGGCGCTGTTTGTGATTTTTGAAATAATATTGAGGAAATCCATATCGTTTTGAGAGTAGTCCGCGGATTTTTTCATCAGAAAAACATCACTTGATGTTTTCCGCATTGTTAGATCAAATTTCGTTTAAGGACTTCCGCAAATATGGAATCACACACATTGTAATATAGATATTCTCCTAAGAGTCAGTAAACACACATTAAATATATTTATTGCACATAAAAAAGATAGCACTACACAAGGAAATGAGTGCTTAAAAATTATAATTTGTTAATAGCATATTAAAATAAATTGAGAATTCTTTTTATGATTTTAATTTTCTTAAAAATGTGATAAGTACACTTTATATGAATTATTATTTATTTTTCAATAATATCCAGTTGGTAAGAAAATTTTTTATTGACTAAGAAAACATTGAAAATCAATAAAAATTTTATGATTCCAATTCGATAGCAATACAGGCTGATTTGTTAGGTCTATGACAAACTTTGGCAGTCTGATTCTAAGAAAAAAGTGTTATATGAACATAGGTCTGATCTTTTGCTTCAAAGTTATAGCGTCTTAAATATTTGAACAATACCGTATATTTCATGACACAGAGCATAACATTAACGAAAGAATCTATTTCAAAAATTATAATATTTGTTAGAAATGTCTACCCATATGTCTACTCACATCGACGAAGCACAGATTGTGTCGCACGATGTTATTATATATGGATTTCGTATGTGATTAGCGACCGATACATTTCTTAACCGGTAGCTACTTCTACGCTTCATGTGCTTCATGCTTCCTCAGACAAAACCATCCAGCGGATTTAAATTCGTGAATCGTGGTGGCCAGTGTATTGGACCTTCGTAGCCAATCCATCTGTTTGTAGAGCGTTAATTTAATCAATCAATAACTTGTCGTGTTCGGTGCAATGGTGCACCATCGTGCAGATACCACATATTTCCTATGGTTAAGTGGTACACTTAATTAATTATTTTTTAAATTGTTCAGCTAATAAGTGCCTGTTAGAGAGGCCAAACCTTTATGCTGAAGCGTTGTTGAAATAGTCGAGATCTACTGGCATGAGGAATTTCCAGGTACCGCATGCGGTAATTCTGATGATTATTTACGACATCCCTAGTAAAACACGGTTCACAGGACCACAATACGTGTGAAATAAAGTCACCGATTTGCGCTTGTTGCTGAAAAACGAAATACTCATCGTTCTGTGCATCTTCCAATTGTAAAAATTGTACAATCTGCTGATGGAGACTCACGTTTCAATACACGCCAAACAAAACTTTGGCGTAGATGTAAATCGCTTGCTACACGTCGTGTATTAATTAAAGGATTCTCGACAACCGCATCAATTACATTTTCTTCATCTTGTACGATTAGTTCATGTGGACGAAGAGTCTTTGGGATCGAGTTCCCTGTTTCACAAGGTCTTCGAAATGCCGAACTAAAAACACTATGAACAGGTTGATGTAACTTTGGGTATTCCCACTGGTATTCCCTTAAAACTCATACACAAAAGTTATATCTGCATATTTTTCCCTTGTAAATGAAGGTATCTTCTAAACATAGAATTCTGATACGTGGAAACTTTGACAGCATGGGATAAACAATTTTTCATCTTCTCACAGTAAACTGATGATTACAAATGTTTATAGGCTTATAACCAAAGCAAATGGACCCATGTTTTGTCTTATGAAATAAACCATATTATTTATATCTTTAAGACGCTATAACTTTAAAATAAAAAGATGGTACCCATGTTTATATGTCTAACATTTCCTTTCTAAGAATCGCATCAGCTTTCATGTGCCGAAATTTGTCATGCAGCTAACAAACCACTCTGTATATGTATAAGTTATTACCACCTATTTTAATGAAAAATAATTTAAGAAATTAATCAGAAAAAATTAATTATATAAATTTAAAAACCTGATTTTATACAAATATAATAACGTGAAAGAATTGCAAGGACTGTGAGCTGATATCATCAGCCAACGTGCTCTTGAAACATATGTTCCGAATTTTATTAAATTAACTTTGTGCGGTGTGGATCTCCCGATACTACGTATTAGAAATATAATAACAAAACATATTGAGTAAACTGTGCATAGAAGCGCTCCTTAAAAATATTCTTTGTCTTGGCTAATATACGCTTTTGGGGAGACCGTGTGGGTAAAAATAAATATTAAAGAACTGGGTTACGGAAATAAGGTTAACACACCACTTTGTTACCGCTACATTAATGTACCTGTATTTGAAATATCTGTGGGAGTAATTTATTTTGTCACAGTGATGAAGTTATAAATCTTCCCGAAAATATATCATCTTGTAATGGTAAGTTTATAATAGCTCCTTGCGGGCTAATGTCTTCTAATTGACAGCATCATCATGTTTACTACCAACTTGTACGACCACTCAACAATCTTTGATGATCTCCTTAATGCAACGCTATTTAAGATATTGTTTCTGGGGCAATGCGACCGCTGACAGATGTAGCACTCGTTAAAATAGGTCACATGTAGGTACACGTTACTATTCAAATTTCCGATGGAAGCTTATACGCTTGTGGAATAATAAAACAAACTGAGGTATACATATGTCTCATAAGAATTAATACATAAATACAGTGGTAGTATATCTATTCCAAAGCAACTTCCAGAAGTGATTTCCTTTAACTAAATAGAATATCTTCCTGGATCTGAGTAAGCTTATTACATCATAACATCATCACTAGAGCGAGGAACGACGCAGTACACTGCAAGGTCTATGGACCGGAAAGATATCGACTAAGTGGTGGGGCAAAGAAAGCTAGCTGGGTAGTGCTTTAACTAACATTGCTTATTATTTTGTAGTTTTTATGTAGTTGTACTTATTTGTTAACTTTTTATTTTATATTATAGATTTATGGTTAGTAAATTACTTTATGACGTTTTGTTGTATGTACTATTTATTTTGGGTTGTAAATGATACTACAGGTAATTAAGGAAGAACGTTCGCAAAATTGTTATTTATATGTTATGTATTTATTACTGGAAGTTCAAATTTAATGGCAATCAATGTACTAAACTGGTGATTAAAACCATCCATGACTAGCTATATACTGCAATAGTAATACTCATGATAACCTATGGTTGCCTAATTTGGTGGCCAAAGATAATCCAGACACAAGCAGCACTCCGACAAGGAACACATACATATATATATCTATAGTCATAGCGGCCTTAAGGACACTAACTTGGTATCGGATAACCTCCAAGTTGGTATGGAACTGTCTGTAAAACCTTAAGTATCTGGTGAAACAACACAATAAAGCGGATCTGGAAGCAGGGCCATGTGAGAATTGCGGACAGCGACCTGGTCGACCGACTAGCAAGGGGAGTGCTTAAACAAATTATTAAATCAATAAAGAAATATTTGACACAAAGAATTGTTTTTTACGACGCGTTAACGTATAACTAGTTGCTACTATGTCGCTTAATGTTACCTGTGGAAATACCTACGTGTAACGTTACAAAGAGAGCCCTATATATAAAACAAATAAATAAAATTAAGAAAAAAACTAAATTTAAATGGTGTGTCTCAAAATTGTCATTTTCTTTAATCATGTTTAGATGGCAGTGCCTACCCTGGCATCCCAGACGACCCGCCCCTGGTTAGGAAGATAGATATCTTCGACTAAAAAAAAATCGGTACACTTTTTGACCCTAATGCGGGATTACTAGTATTGATGATATTTGTAATATAAATTTTCACGATGAAAAATATAGCTCTTGATTACACACCTATAACTAGATGTAATGTAGAGAGAATTTTGTTTCGGTTCTAAAAATTTCTTTAACTTAAAGTTAACTATGTCGAGTAGACAAGCGGGTTAGAGTAGAATGTTTGGTATTGATAGTATGAGAGTATCTTCCATACACGCTGTATGATGCGTTCCTGCAGCAACAGTGTGTACTGCGTCCTTCCTCGCTTTATCACTATTCTGAAACGTTCGCCGCAGTGTATCCTATACTTTTCAAATCTTTTATATCTTTATATGCAATCGTATCTGGAACGAATGTAGGTATAGATCAAATAGGTTGTATTTCTAAAAACTTTACTAAGTTTCTTTATTTACTTTCTTTGATCTGTAAAACGGTCATCATGCCGGAAATTCTCCTTCCTTTGCAGTATATAGGAGTGTAATGTGTAACATGTACTAAATATTTTTAGTAAAGTAGACACAGCCATTTTGCGTTTTCGTACCGTATAGCTACGCAGAATTGTGTCTAGTCCTGTGATGCCCTTCCAATTGAATAGTTGAATAAATACTATAACTGCAACCGACTGTTTTATACAGAATGATTTCGTAGATCTAGGACAAACTTTTTCACATAAAAGGGGATGCGATTCTAAGAAAAAATGTTATTTGAACATAGGTCCGATCTTCCCTTGTTTCACGGTTATAGTGTTTTAAGATATAAGTAATATGACTTCGAGAAACAGCGAATCTGGTTCCAAAGACTATGGACACGAACTAAACGTATAATATGAAGAAAATGTAATTTACAATTAGCACACGATGTGTAGCAGCCGATTTACATCTAAGTCAAGTTCTAGTTTCGCGTGTACTGAGGTGTGAGGTGTTGCATCCACTTCATCGGAAAAATGTACAAGCTTTACAACCTGAAGATGCTCAGCAACGATTACCACTTTGCCACTGGCTTCTTCAGCAACAAGCCCAAAATGGTGACTGTATTTCACACGTATTGTGATCCGACGAATCGTGTTTTACTAGCGATGGCGTAAATAATTATCACAATAACCGCGTGTGCCCTCTGGAGAATATTCATACAACTAGAGCGTGGCGATTTCAATAACGCTACAATGTAAACGTTTAGGGTGATCTTTTCAACAACCATTTATTACCTGTAAAATTTAGAAAAGACCGTTTAAATGCAGATATACGAGGTGTGTAAATTAACTAATGAGACTGACAACGTAGCGTTTGATATGACAACACGGAAAGTACGGAACATGGAGAGGCGGCAAGTGGGCATTGTAATACGCGTTCAGTGCAAGCTTGAACTCGATCAAGTCATTTGGTTGTCCGTTGTCGTTTTTTCCGTTAACCCGATTTTCGTAGTGCGTTCTACAAATGAAAGACATTAATTTCGAGCATTGGTGGGCTATCAGGTTTTGCTTCAGACTTGGGCAAAGTGCAACAGAAACTTTTGCAAAACTTCAGCAGGCCTACGGAGACAGTGTTTTGCCCAAAGCGCAGGTTTTTCGGTGATTTAAGGCATTTTCGGAAGGAAGAGAGTCGATGAGAGATGAGCCACGCAGCGGAAGGCTTTCAACTGCAAGAACCGATGACAATGTCGACAAAATCGGCGATGTTGTGCGTTCAGATCGTCACTTGACGATCAGAATGATCGGAGAACAGTTGGATTTGTCTCAAACTACCTTTCATCAAGCTTTGACCAATGAATTGGGAATGAGAAAGATCTGCTCGAAAATGGTTCCAAAATAACTTTCGCAGCAACAAAAGGGCATCAAAAGGGAAAGGTGCTTCGACTTTTTGGAAAACCGCCCACTACCCAAGGTATTATTATTAATTAACCGTAAAAATGCCATTATCTGCGCATGGTTTATTGCTGGAATCACCATACTAGCAAAAGCAATGAAATGCAATGTAATGCAGTACACTTCATCTAGCTCGGACAGTGCATGGACTGTCATAGGTAGGCAGAAACTCGAGTCCGTCTTTAATGCTTGTACCCCTTTCATTGCTTTTGCTAGTATGGTGATTCCAGCAA
>JARFOC010021095.1:0-10129 GCA_031763485.1 Osmoderma eremita
GATATGACATCGCTGCTTGATGAAATACATTACTTATAGACGGCTTTAAAGTTTAGAAATGGCCAGCGCTGTATATCACAGACCCTATAGCTCCTACGTTTGTCATACCTTATATCCACACGACCCACAGCTTCAACCCATTTTTTGAACTTCTACAGAACACAGTATTAAAACGTAACAATTAAAATATAAATAAATACTTACTTCCAGATCCTTTAGGAGTGTATGCAATAACAGACTTTGTTGGGTTTTTTGGGAATCGGATACAATATATTGGAAACCGATGTTATACTGCAATGCAAAATTATTTATAGTAAATTGAAAACCTGTTACTTTTTTAATAAATATACAATTTTATCTATAATCACAAAAAAACTACTCGAAAAAATAAATTACATAAATATGTATGTAAATTTTAAATATAAATTGGCAAAGATCTAACAATCGAGACAAAAAACCTCGGAAAATTAAAAACCCTATGAAGTTCTGTCACAGCGCCAAGAGCGTTAGAATACCCAACTTGGGGTTCGAAACTCGACTAAGTTTTTACGTATATTCATGTAGTTGACAGGGCATGGTACTGTCTGCAAAAATACAGAAAAGTTTTAAAAAGATGTGAAAAACAAATCATTATAGATAACGAAATAGAAATAACGGGAATATAAACAAACTCATAGTAAATATTGAAAATATGGTTCGTCACTTCCTGCCAGAAATGCAGTCGTCTTACAAAAATATATTCTGACACGAATTTCAAGGTCACTAGGACAATAATACGACAAACACAAAACAATTGCTTTACAAAAACAATTTATCATTGTCAATAATAAAAACGCAAAAGTTTTTGTTATATATATTTTTTTTAATAATTATTCAGATACAATAAATATTTAGAATTTATATTATATTTTCTGCTATTTCTTTGTTATTCTAGAACAGACGGAATATTTTTTTTCTTTTCTGTATTTTTGGGATAAGTAGCTTTCAAATGAAGCAAAGTTAAGCCCTTATTCCTACCAAAAAAGATGGCGGCATCCTGCAAAAACCAGTAAAACTTTGTCAAAAAGTGGGCTATAATAAACAAGCTATGTTACCAAATATCAAAGCTAAATCGGTTACCGTTTGTACTTTATTCAACTTAGTGCAAAATTTTATACACTCTGTATAGTAAAGATTGCAAGGACTGTGGGGCAGCACAACAAACACACTGTTCGGATTACTCCTCCCGCACAAAGTATTAATTAATTAGGGACGATATGTGTTTCGTGGATTCCAAATATCAAGTCGTATAACCGAATTCGGTATATTAATAATACTTTGTGCGGGAGGAGTAATCCGAACAATGTATTTATTGCACCCTGTATAATAGAAAATGTAATGCTCAATATTAAACCAAGTGCGACCCTGGTATTGCCAGTATTCCAGTAAAATGCTGTACAATGATGAGTTATTTCTTATGTCGCAAACGATGTATTAATTTCCGATATTATAAGTCTTAAAGGAAAAAAAACGTAATAAGAAACTTTTACCCTGAACTAGCATGCATTCCTTTAACTGAATCATGAGTTTGACGACTTACTTCCGTCTTCATTATTGTGTATTTCACTGACAATAGTGTTCGCGGTATAATTATCATCGAACTGGGCGTTTTTCCGTATCTCGAGCGGCACCCGTATGGGCTGAACGGCTGGCGCTATCGCTTCCTTACACACTCGAAGCACGCTCACGCATCGAGCGAGAATAGATAGCGCCCCGCAGTGTATAAATATCGCGGTTCCGTTATCGCTGACAGCCGGTGGGAATGGTCTCGTCAGTGGTGGATAGATAATTATTCTGGGACCTTATCGGGCTCGAGTACTGAATATTTTCGCGTTTCCGTAATCGTACCATTATTCACACAGGCTAGGGAAATACATAGAGAGGGTCGGCGTTCCCATTTTTATTAGTTAGTTTTTACATTTGAATAAACAGCTGGGTTTGGAAATATTATAGGTACTATGACCATATATGATCGTCACTGTATTCCAAATTAAAAATGCGAAATGTTTCTTGTTTATATCACCGTATAATACCAAACACCCCACTATAACACAAGCGTAACAAATATTAAATCATCCAATTGTATTGCTTTGTATCACGCACCATTATGAATCACACATTACACAAACTCCTAATGACATTGTTATGCGTATGAACTACTACATTAAGAAAAGAAGATCCATTAGATTAATCAAAATTTGGTTAATTTAACCAAAACATGTGGTTAAATATAGTCAACGGAATTTTTTGGTTAAATTAACTAAACACTTTTTTTGACAAATTTTAGTTCACGTAAGGATATCGCACTTGTTAAATCAAGTGAATATATTGCATTAATTTAGCAAACAGATGTGTTGTTTTGATATTTGCGTATGGTTAAACGAACAAAACAGTTTGTTAATAATAATAGAAATAAATAATGCCATTAACGTTACAACATGAAATTATTGATCTAGCATCTATTGGACATTATATTTTCGTTAGGTTTACAAAAACTAGCTTCATCTGCCACGATGTAGATATATTTTATATATTTACACCACCAGTCATTGCAGAAGTCTGATAAGAATCAAATAAAGTATGGGATCAAAACTATATCTCAACTGTACTTGTATGTAGCTAGAAGTTGTTCATCACGTTGTATTAGCCAATAAAATTCAAGTGATTCAAGGATATATTTATGTTTCGTTTCAACAATTAAATTTTAATTCAGTTACCAACCAAATTTGTTGAATGAAACATATCATTCGGTTAATTGTTTATTGAACAACTTCAACTTGTTAATCCATTAAAATAATATTGACAAAAATCACTGGTTGTTTGAATCTTGTATTTTTGTTTTGATAACAAAATTTTCGGTAAATTTAGCAAGCAGGCAAGCATGTAACCAGACGATTTTTGCACCTTCGTCTCTCAGTTAAGTAAGCAATTGTAATTTGTATTATAACAGTTTCTAAATAAAGATTGTTGAACAGTTGGTGTTCCAATATTGAAGGTTTTCAATATATCCCAAAAAATAATAATAACAAATTGGTAGAATTTTTGTGTCCGTTTAAATAAATAAATAATTAATATAAATGTCCGTTGGAAAAATAGAAAAATTTAGTATCAAAACGCGAAAATGGCCGCTCTATATCCAACGTTTGGAGCTTTATATTAAAATAAATAAGATAACTGACGATATAATAGTGACAGCATTCTTAGCAGTTGTTATCTATGAAACCTATAACTTATCGCATCGCTGGAAGCCAGAAGAAAATGACTGGAAAACATTGGTAAATATTGTGAGCAATTACCTAAACCCAGCACCTTCTGAAATTACAGAGAGGTACAAATTTAGAAGTTGTCATCAACCATCAAATGAAACAGTTGCAGACTTTCCATATTTTTCTTTGCATCTTCCCCACAAATCACAGTGCACTCTCTTTTACTATCATTCTTCACTCTTTTCGGTCACATATTTTGTTTCCCCTATCTTCTCTCATCAGGTCACTTTCGGTCTTCCCTCCTTTCTGTAAACAAGGCCATACCATTTCACTTTATAAGATTTACAGATGTTACACTATGATTTCTCCTTTCAGCAGAATTTATATTTCGTGATAAAACGCCACTAAAGGCTCATGGTCACTTGTTGGAATTACCATATCAAGCAAAAGCAAACGAAAGGGTTGTAAGAATTGAAGACGGACTGGAGCTTCTGGCTACCGTTAGTGTCCTTCCAAATGATAAACGCATTTTAATCGCTGATGCGTCGCAGACTTTGTTCGGAACCGTCAGAATGCTTGTATGGGTCAGGACATGGCGCTATCTATGGAAAACCGGAAAGGCTCACACCAGCGTGACGATCGCAGTAGCGTCGGTAATGCAGTACCCCAATGTAGCTACAGTACAGCTAGTACATGGATTGTTAGGGTGCGTTTCCATATCTCCGTAGTGCGTCGTTCCATCGCCAATTGTGATTGATACATTTTAAATGTTTTTCGGAACCGCCAAAAGATATGCAGCGCTGCATGTAGTTCAACTTTGTTGAAGTTTTTGCGTCGTTTATAAAACTGATTTAAACGGAGATATATTTGTGTGTGACCATGTTTCCGTTACCTACAGACGACACGAACACAAATATATATGAGGCCATTAGTGCTGACGTCTAAAAATGGCAACGCTGTGAAACTTTTTCCAAACAATTTTTTCTGCTCACGTTGTTCGACATCCTTTAAAAGTGCTTTATTTCTAAATTTTTGTGCAGCTTGTATGGTATCGTGTTTCTTTTTTGTCTTGTATTCTATCTTATTAACAAATATGTGATGTGCTTTGCTTATAATCACCACAGTAAGCAGAAGTATTTTTCAAAGAACTCTGGTCTAAAGAAATAAATTGATTAGTACTGTATTGTATACACACGGTGATGGATATAGGAGGATGTCAAAATAATAAATTTATATTGTATACATATTGATGGATAGCCATCCGTGCCAACCAGTGGTCACTAATTTGTAGATGCAACTAATAACATAAATATCAGAATGTTGAACTACTATACAAGAGAAAGAAAAGTTATATTTGCAAATACGTATTAATTATTAGTACATTAACTTATATTGTGTTATGATTACACTCGATATAGTAGGATAATGTTTTGTTATGAAATGGATAAATAAAAGTTTTGCTTTTATTAAGTATTTTAATTACGTGCATATATTACATTGTTTTTCACTCGAAAATATGGCAAATACATTATGTTTTAATGATCGCAACTTCGTCCGTCAATCTCTTAGGAGATATACCAAGATATCAAACAGTTGATTATGTATGAAGTATTTTGTTTATTTGGAAAAAAACATGGCGCGACGCCATGCCAACTGGTTTTTGTGACGACACACTAATGGGGTCGAGGTTAGGTATCTTTTTCTTCTACTTTTGGTTTCTCACATACATACATAATATTTGTATAATCCAGGGTTCTTCAAGATTGTAATATAATACCTCCACAATTTCTTTTGTACTTTTTCCCAATTTATTTCTTTCTAAAACGTCATAAATTTCGGATTAGCTGCAGATAGACTTCACACACGTACAAAGTCATAAGAAAAAAAGACGCAACCGGCCAATTTCTAACTTATTTACTGCTAACCGTAAATTTTCTCAGAGTATTGTCACGGCACCTATTTTCTGACACGTAACACGGATGGAAGCGGAACAACGGGCTAGCGACCCAAAGCCGAAGTAATATACGACCCGCGTTTCGAGGGAAAGATTTTTTTAAGAATTAAGCCGTTAACGCGGAACAACATGAAAATAACCGTGATAAGTGTGAGGGAACCGTTTTTTCCTTTTCATTTCTCTTCCTTTTATATGTCCCAAGCACTTCGTTACTGCGAGCTAGCCCCCGTGGCTCTTGGCGTCTTAAGAGGTGAAATTTCCCATGAAAGCGGGTAATGAAAATAAATCATCTTATAAGGAGCTGCGATCACTTACCGTACCGAGATACCGAGAGAGGTAACGGGCCATTTTATGCATCTCTTCTATGTACGGGATGCTATGCGCCATAAGCACGCACATGCTGCTATGGTAGAGTAGCCGTCTCTGACATAAATACGTTGGAACGCAAGGATTATAACCTCTAAAAACGACACGCTGTACCTTAATTGCACACGACGAAACTGTACGAGAGATTTTAAAACGAGCTACGTACTTGAACGACGGGAATCCATCTGGTTTTATCCGAGGAAGTTTATCTAAATTGACATTAGAACCATATTTATGGGGGCTGCCAATTGGTAAACAGGAATGGATATGCCATCTAGGATTTTCGCACGAATGGTTTCGTTTTTGTCCCGACTTTATGCATCTAGTAGGCAGAAGTAACAATTGAAAAGTTAGGCCGGAAGGAAGTCACTTTAGAATTCATATTTATAGGTTTTTTCATTTAGAGTTGTTAGAACAGACAGTGTACAATGAATACATACAGGTGTCAAACATAAAATTTCCCAGTCCGAGTATTTCCGTAAATAACTGTTGGAAAATCCAAAAAAAGGTCTATTTTATTTTCTTAGGGGAGACACCATGCGAGGAACAATTCTCCAGAACCACGTAATTTATCGTTTTAAGGTTGATTTCGTTAACTGCAGTATGGGTTGGCAAAAATAGTTTCATTAGCGTGCTAGTTCAGTTTACATGTCATCTACCTATATTTTTTTATTAATATTTCCGTTTTTTCCGCTGTATAATAACTATTCTTTTCTTTTGAGAACCTCAATCATTCGCAGACGTATTCTGTGCAATCATGCATTAAATTATTTCGAGAATAAGTTCCAGGTGAAGAAGTTGATTATGACAGACTCATTAAGCATAAGTTTGTGTTATGTGAAACGATTTGAAGCGAAGAACTGTATTTGCAAGGGCAAATCTTCGCGGAGGCCAACAATTTTAACTCAAATGTTGTTGACGATATGCAAAACGGCATGCACTGAGAGAAAAGTTTATTCCCGAATAAGAAAGTTTATTGTCACCAAACAAACATTAACTTTGGATATTGCCTAACATACGTATATGTGTAGGCAAATAAATTGTTTGTATTGTAGTTAAAAGTAAATTATGGTAAACAGAAATAAATATAATTTATACGCTAATATATGTTGCGTTCATCAACAAAAACGTTTATTTGCATTTAACAAAGGATTATTAGTAGCTACAATGCATTTGTTGCCTATGATGAAATAAATAGAAGTTTGTGATGGTGCGTAAATCCAATATTCCGTCTCATCCGATTTAAGATCTCAGGCTATGACTCAACGTATTCCTTCTTGCATATAAATATTTTGTACTATTTTTATTGGTCGAATAGAAATCGTATTGGGAGTGGGAGGATGATGATAGATTAATATTTAATAAATGTATTTCTTTACAGTTTGAGTTAAACAGAATCATTATTACTAGATTATCACTCATCAATATTGAAAAAAAGTATTTATTTAGGACAAATATATTAACAGTAATCATCCTCGAAAAAGGTATATATTCTTATTAAATTTATTTGAAGAAATACTCACCATGAGATATTTCTGTTTAATAAATATATTAGCAGCGAATAAATGGTACCCAAATAATTTGTTTAGTATCAAGAACAAAATCGATATCACTGACTTTACATACATCCTTTAAAATTAAACTAGGTAACTTTTGTCTAAACAATCGAATCCCAAATAAATTGGTTTGTTAAATATGAAAGGATCTTTCCCTCACTGTACAAGAAAGCCTTAGTAAATTGGTTAAAAAGTTATCTGCTCAAACAGATACGACTTAGTGAATTACCTAGTAAATGATTGAATAGCGTGCTACCTCCACCATTCACTTAACAACTTTTGCTTTAATTACATATTAATTCTTTAGGTGTTTCTTACGGAAGTTATCGGGAAACTGTAAAGAAAAATCCACACATGTATCTGTACCGGCTCTCCATCTCAGTCTCAGTACTGGGTAATATTGCTATATCATCGGCCAATTCACACTCACTGATTATGATTATCTTTTTACGTCGATTTCTAACGTCTTTAATAATTTCGTCCATAACTATTATAAATAGCAGTGGACTAAGAACTCCTCATTGTCTAACCCATTGTGTTGTTCTGATTTTTTTAGTCTCCTGGTTGTATGTTTTAACTGTGTACGTGGTATAATTTCATATACTTTGAGTCGATGATCTTTAGGCTATTTCCATCGTTTGTTGGATTTTGTTGATCCGACGTTTCGACAGTTCGTCTACTGCGGTCATCAGTGTAGTCCCGGTAAGGGGTGTTTCTTGCTAAATTCATTCGTGCAACTTCTCTGCCAAATATATCCGAGAACCAATTTCTGACAACTCACCGACCTTTGACAACTCACACACAACTGACAGATCTCTATGCGCTGTAATTCCTTATTTATTATTTATTCTATATCCTGTATCGTGGTTATCGGTCTTCTGTTTATGCTAACCATACATCTTTGATTTCCATGCTTTGTGTGCTTATGGCATATGTTGTTGTGGCCATATATGCTGCTTCTTTCAATTTTCTCTTGACGTAATGTTCCTCTTTTGCTAGGATTGTCGCTCTGTCCCATTCAATCCTGTATTCTTCTTCCCAAGCATGTTGTGCCAAGCGCGATTTTACCGTTTCCCTGCCGAACTGCCGAAACGTCTGATCAACAAAATCCAACAAACGATGGAAATAGCCCAAAGAACAACAACTCAACTAACCATCCATCGTCAACAATCTCTCGTCATATATATATACTTTGCAAGCGGTACAGATCAACGATATTCCAGGATAATTCTAGCATTAATTACGATCACCTTTTTTATAGGTTGGAATAATCACTGAATTCTTCCAATCATTAGGAACTCCCTTGAATTTTTATGTATCGCCAATAATTATGCATTGCAATTTTTGTACTTGCTTGCTCACATATTTTAAAAGCTCTGCTTTTAAATTGTCCGAACAGGAGCTTTGCCATTCTTTAATTTCCTTATTCCATTCTTTACTTCTACGAATTCTATACCCATGCGATCTTGAAAATTTCCCTTATTGCCATTCTCTTCTATATCACCATCATCTTCCAATACACATATATCCAATATCCCTTCTAGATAGTCCTTACTTCTTCAATTTCGATAAGTGTTCTTCGTTTTCTATCTTTAATTTTACTTCCAAGTTTTTCACTTTGTTATTAATGTTTTTTTAAATCTTTGTAGAACAACTTTTAGTTGCTCTTAATATCTTTCTTCATCTTAGTCCCAAACTCTTCCCATTCCTTAGTTTTAGCTATTTTAATATCTTTTATTACTGTCTCTTTAACTGCTTTATACTTTTCGTAGTATACTTCAGCTTTATTTTTTAGGTATTCTTTCCATGTCTCTTTCCACTGTTGATTCCGCCATCTTGATCTTTTCTTGGATCCTCCACTAATTTGCTTCTAGTGCCATCTGTTGGATTTCTTCCACTCTATCCATTATTTCTTAAATGTGACTATTACCCATTAAATTATCGTTTCGTCTTTACTTTCTCCCTCATCTGAGCTTCAGCGATCCAAAATAAAACTCCAAAAAAAGGTAGCAAACAGAACAGATAATTAGGGGATCCCAATATTAAAAAATGATCACCACCACCGCTCATCGTTCTTTACCGTTCCCTGGGCGCCAATTTAATTTCGTTCTATTTTCACGAGTGAGCAAGCGACGACCACCGCTAGCACCAAAGGAGGACCGCGATAACGTCGAAGTGGAATGAGCCCGGAACCGATGTGCGAGTGAAGGAGCCCTCGCAATTCCGTCTGTGCCAGAACTCCTTCCTCTTTCTTCGTTCACGTCGCCTGTCGCCCCGGTCGTCATTCAACCAGTCGCAGTTAGAACGGAGTGCTCCTCGCGCCCGCCGCACCGCTTACGAGAGGTGGAGAACTTTACCGTAAATGCCCGTCACATTTCATAACCCACCCCATGCTATGCTACGGGGTCGGCCGACCGTCGCTAAGACAATGCCCGCGTTCAGCACGAGAGGCTCTTTGAATTGCTATGTGTCTATGTACGTGAATGTCTTTTATGTGCGTGTATGGTTGACGAATACTGCAGACTGCAGGACTTTATAGGATGAAATTCCATGAGTGCAGATCTTCATGTAACGTGACCTATCACACAGAATATCTGGGAATATTATCCGTTTGATGTAATGATGTATTAGATCATTACTGATCCAAACTTGAACAAATAGGTTTTAATAGGATCTGGAAAACGTTTAACTGCATTACATGAAATACCTAAGTCTTTCCAATTATAGCCCCCTCAATTTAAAAACCGGGTTTCGCCATCTGTAACGTAACGTAGACTTTCAGTGTAACCGGCCTTACGTTCGAGGCATTATTTAGAAATATTAGGAATAATTTTGGCAGAGCAGATAGAAGTGGTGTTTGAACTACATTTAGTACCGACCTGGAGTGCGTTCAGAATTCGTTGGTAATAGTACACCTATACCAAAGTAGACTAAAAGTTGTTCCCACAAATATATTGCTCGGGAAGCGTTATTTCTGAACGTTTTGCTGGATAGTAATAGTTTCTAAT
>JARFOC010021106.1:0-10128 GCA_031763485.1 Osmoderma eremita
ATAAATTCTTTCATTTCGTTTAAAATTGTACCAAGGCATTAAACCTTAAATACAATAGGCTGTCCCTATTTGCTTGCCCGCAACTGTATATTAAGACTCCATATTAAAGATCAATTTCCACCGGACACAACGAAACTTCTTGAACATCGTCCTAAAACCAGCTACTTTTGTGGAATGTTATTATAATGGATTAAGACATAACTAATTCAATAAATAATCAAATAATTGATTGAAAAAGAATTACGAAAGATACTTTTTAAAATTCATCATTTTGGACTCTCAGTTGATATTTAATAGGCGTTCAAGTCAGTCGATGTTAGTGTTGGAAATATATATACAGCAAAGTTGTTCAATTATAAAAGAAGAAAATTTAGTATGTAAACGAAATTTACAGTTAATTTAATTGTTTTTAAATAAGTATTAGGTAAAAACAAGAGACTATTTCCTTCCTTCCAGCTATATAAAAAGAAACCTCAGCGGAAATATACCAGGTAACCAAAGGATGTCAGTACGCAATATACGTGTACTACCACAACTTTACATTAACTAACTTTAATAGAAGCTTCAGTGGTTAGCTCAGTGAGTGCTTTTCGCTGTCAACCCGTGGGAGTCGCTTAGAAGTTTACCAAGATGTTCCCCAATAACCAGCGCTACTTTCGTAAGACAACAAATACCCATATTACATACCAACGCGCCTGTAACAGAAGAAACTTCGAAACATGATTCGCTTGACGGTCAACACAATCACTCGTTTCTGCATTCTGCACACTCAGCGCGCGACTTGTTTCTTTTAGTAGGTTTCTATGTTTTTGGCCGAAGGCTGTTTAGGGTAATGACATGTAAAAGAAGGATGCACGCTGCTTGTATTTATGTATCTATCTGTGCTATAAGGGATATGTGTTGTAGTCAAATGTATTCTCTTAATAAATGTTCAGAAGGATTATGAGATCACAGCTTTTTTTCTATTTTTGCAAAAGAAATCTATGTTTACATATTGTAGAGGTACACATTTTCAATACTTTAGCATGATTAAAAATAAACTCTGAGGAAATTGTAAAAAATATTCAGCAAGCGGCTATCAAAAAAATAATGATTCCACGAATACTGATAAAAAGAAATCTTGATATTCCTAATAAAGGATGTTTTGCAAATTATACAGGATGAGTTGTTAATTCTATGACAAACTTTGGCGTATGAAAGATGCGTTGCTACGAAGAAAAAAAATGTTATACCAACATAGGTCCGATCTTCTTTTGTTTCATAGTTATAGCGTCTTAAAGCTTAATAATATGGTTTATATCAAACAAAGCATGCGTCCCTTTGTCTTCGTTACGGAGTTATACGTTTTTTTAAAAGTGTAATCATTAGTTGCATGTGATAAAAACAAAAATCGTTTATCTTACATTGCTAAAGTTTCCACACGTCTTAGAAAATGCATTCATTTACAACAAAGGAATCTTCAGACACAATTTTTGCGTTCAGATTTTGTGATGGAAATGCTAGAGCAGCAATCAGAGAGTACCAGTGCAGGTATCTACACTAACATCAAGCATTTAGAACGCGAAAGAATTACAAGGACTGTGGGCTGGTATTACTAATACACAGTATCGGGAAATCCACAACGCACAAATTAATTTAATAAAATTCGGTACATATGTTTCAAGAGCACGTCGGCTCCCATGGGACTATGTACCGAATTTTATTAAATTAATTTGTGCGGTGTGGATTTCCCGATACTGTGTATTAGTTAAGCATTTAGAAGACTACGAGAAACAGATAATGCGGTTCCAAAGACTACTCGTCCACGTGAATTAAACGTACATCATGAGAATATAATAGCATTTTTAAACTTCATTCTTTGGTTATATTATGCTTTGTTTCATTTTTTTCTTGGAATAACATTAGCTATCATATGCCAGAGTGTGTGGTAGATGTATCAAATCAGCATTTAAATTGTTCCTTGAGGGAATCATTCCCACTTACGATTCTTTTCCATTCACGAACAAATAGGAATAGAAAAGAACCATAATTTTTGGATCCCAATCTTACGCATTAGGAATACGTATTTAGTTGTAATTATTTAATTGCTACACATTTTAATATTGTGGATAAAAGTGTTGAAATGCGTAATTTTAGAATGTGGCCCATTCTAGAATTTCAAATAAAAATAAAAATAACTGAAAAATATAAAATTTAAAAAATTAAAAAATATTAATTATTATAAAAATAAAAAATTAACAAATACTATGGGGCCCTCCTCCAATATTTGTATTATTTTTTAAACATATTTACGACTTTTCAATTTTCAAGGGGCCCCCTCCAATTATATTTTTTATCATTTTCTCAAACATTTTCGAGAATTTTACACTTTCAAGGGGGCCCCCCCTTTTTAATATTTTTTTAAATTTTTTTCGTACATGTTCCAGAGGAGATTTTTTATTTTATTTTAAAATTGATTATAACTTTTAATTTTTTAAGGGGGCCCCCTTTTTATTAATTTTTTTTACTTTTATTTTTCTCAGCCTGTTCATATTTTATTTTGCCACAGTGGGCCGTAGATCTAACAGATCACCCCCTATAAACGTAGAAAACTAGAAAAATCAACAAAAAAAAAGGTTCCTACCCCAGATTGAAACAAAACAGATCCCTATCTTAAAATTAGGGATGTAAAAATATACCAACATTATAATGAGTGTATGATATCCCACGAATCCGTGAAGATGAAAAACAAAACCTTCGTAATATAGGAATAAAAGTGCACTGAAAGAGACTGTATTAGGGGTTATTCATAAGCCAGAAGTTAGCTTGAGATACTTACATGTGCATTTTAAAGGGCAAATGTCACAACTTCAGACATAAGCAAGAAGTACATAGACAAACAAAAAATAATTGGTACGTGCATCTGAATGGATGAATTATAAAAAGAAGCAAAATTCCAAGAGGTTCATCGAGAAATTTTTATTACACATCCGAATTGTATAAATATTACTTATGAATAAACACTGAAAATTAAAAATAACTATACAAACCTTAAATCGCGCAAATCTCTTATAACCTACTAATTTCTCCAACATAACAAACTATTTCGATCACTACTGATATAAACAAAGAAGAATATTAATACTGGTAAAGTCCTATCGTCCGCTAACTATTTCACACGCCAGGAAAAAAATAATGCATATTATTTAGCGATTTAGCCCGTTTAAAAACTCCCTAAGTGTAACATCACTACACAATCTCGTACACCAACATCGGCTGTCTCACTACGCGCAACGACATAATAGGGAATTTTAGCCAAGATATTTCATTTTGCTATAGAAACTTTTATCAGATGTTCAGATATGATATTTTGTTAGTAAACAAACAGCCTTGCCTTAATTTCAACGCGTAATAAACTCTTACATATATGAACGTATTCAGAGATAAAACGGACCCCGTAAACTGTCGTGTGTCTCGCCCGTTGCAAGTTGTTGGCAATGATAACTATAAAAATCTAATTATTTCATTACATGGAGAAAGTAAAAAACCTCAATGTTTCAGTGATGAAAGGATCTCAAAGATTCATGTGTCTATACGCAGTAAAACACTTTATCTGCGTATGGTATGCAACCTTGGTCAACTTTTACATAGAAGGGAAACCATGAATGACGCCCATACGAACGCAATTTTTCTAATGGTTTTGTAGCGATCAGGTGCGCGATGAATAACTCGATGGATGCATCTGTACATCGATTTATGGCCTTTATCTAGTGGCATTAATACGAAAATAATTGCGAAAGCGACATACTATTACGTTATCTTATCGAGTGAATCCGAATATATAAGAATATACAGTATATACTTGTCATATTTCTACGAAAGTATTTGGAATAATGCGTTAGATATGAATGAACTTAAAAATATAAGATCGGGTTTATATTTTATTTACTTTCTAAAAGTTGCAGATGATTATAATCATTGGATAAACCGTAGTTACATTTAAAAAAAAACTGTCTGGAATAGCTTCAATAAAAACATTTTGCTATCAAATGACGAGGACTAATTTCTGATCTTAATCTACCACCTTCTTAAAGAACCATATTAATTCTTTTATAAATATATGCTGAAAGAATTAAAACTCTAATTGGAAATTGTGTTAATAAATTGGTTGATATAAAAAGGACGCAATCTAAGTCTAAAAGAATCAATTCATTTCCCAACACAACTCCAAGCAGCAATAATTATCGAACCCTTCTTTCGAGACGTGTAAGAATTTAATTTCTACAACTACTCAGGTGCCCATCAGAGAATAAATGTGCGACCCCATGATACCACTTCCGTTTGCGGCCAATGACGGCAAACTCGTTCTAACAAGAAGCAATGCGCGTGCAAGTTTGTTGCCATTCGCGAGCCTATTTAGCGATAGAATGCAACCGCACCGCTTCAAGTTGAGTACGAGGTCTCGTTTTGTGGCATCGTTTTTAGTAGTTGGCAGTTGTCGGCAATTCGATACGACTAGAGGAACAACCTGTATTTTCAGCGTAGGTAAGGCAAGGTCGTAGTAACGCAGTAAGGTGGATCTTGCGGTTTAAAGACTAGAATGGGTTATGCAATTTGTGCTGTAAGAGTGATTTTAATGAATATAAGCATGGTAGTAAATAATATACAGGCTGGTACAAATGTGACTTCACAAAAAAATGAAGTAAAATAATAAATCTTGCTAGGATCTTACTACAACCGAGAGATGTTGGAGAAATTATTCCCACTTACGATTCTTTTGCATTCACGAACGAATAGGAATCGATTGCCAATCTTATAGGCATTAGAAATATATGTTGTATAGACATAGAAATATTTGTTGTATGTAGGTGTTTAGTTTTAATTTTTTTTTAATTAATACACATTTTAATGTTGTGGATAAGTGCAATTTTAGAATCTGGGCCGCGCGAGAAATTTAAATAAAAATTTAAAAAAAAAACTAAAAAACATTAAATTAAAAAAATGAAAAAAAATAACTACAAAAATAAAAGAATTAACAAATAACATGGGGCCCTCCTCCAATTATACTTGCATTATTTTTATAAATATTTTTAAGACTTTTAAATTTTCAAGGGGGGCCCCCTTTTTTCTGTTTTTTTTTCAGACATTTTTAAACCTTGCACATTTTCAAGGTATACCCTCTTCTTATTTCTTTTCAAACACTTAAAGGCGACCCCCTTTTATTTTTCGATTTTTTTTCCATACATTTTTAAGACTTAAATTTTCAAATAAAAAAAAAATAAAGCGAACCACATACTTCAGACTTTTTCCGTGTAAATTTAAACAGTTTTCAATAATAAACCACGCAATTGAATATGCTATATCTGCTTCTAAAATCATAATTTCATACCGAAACCAAATTTAATTAAGCAATTAAGCCAATTACACATCGATTGGTATAACATAATCATGCTTTATCGTCACGACCACAAGAAAATCAATATTTCTATTTGATTCTACGAACCGAGGATTACAAAGCTACCATTAAATGGCTTCATGTGCTCCGATTACCTACTTTTGTTCGAAGAAACTAATGTTATTACGAAGAGTTAAAAGTACCCCACCTCAATATGCAAAATTTGAAACAGAATTTTTTCTGTTACAAATACAGTACACACTACACATACAAATGGCTGAATATAAAGCGCAAACGGGGATTTTAAATAAAAACTTACTTTCTTTTCTCCCATTCGTGTCGCGATAATTATAAAACAATTTGTCGTTGCAGTTTTTAATACATAATGCATAGCTTTGTCCATAAAAAGAATCCAAATGAAATTGATTCCAGGGAATGAATACTTGACTGGATTATTTGTTAGCGATTAAATTGTAATTAGAAAATTGACCCTTAATTATGCGAAAACTAAATTATATTGTAGCCGCCTTTTAGGATTCTTTATATTTGATTCTGGGAAAGTAATTATGAACTAATTTTAAGTATAAGAAGTTCATCTGAATAGAAACTATTATGTACCAAGAAGAACAATGTCAAGAAACTCCCAGTGCATCTAAATAATAATTAAAATTCTACTGACTAGAACGAAGCGCACAAAAAGGGAAGAACTAAACCAACTGGATAGTCGTAATGACGCAAAGAACGCAATCTGGATTGATGCGGTAATATAAAGATGAATTGCCCGTAATGAGGATTTTTTTCATGGCAAGAATGCAGCGTCCACAGAGTTAAGACCGCATTCGTAGAGTCATTATAGGCCTACTCATGAAACACTGACCGCAAACTTCATATGTAGGTAGTACAGACATACGTTCAATCTATTACATTTTTCATGCAAGTTCTACTACTGGAAGCACCAAGAACGCTCCTCTCAAGAACTATTCCGCTAAAAGCCGTAGGCTACGTTATGGAACGATGAAGTTTGTTTCGCCTTCTGGTACATTCAAACAGTGTTATAATTTATTTCGTATCATGCAATTGCATCGTGACTGAATAATTTGCGGTCGTCATTCTTATAGAAATAGTACCGTCGATATGATTCGCGCTATGTACAATATATATCGCACCCCGGTGAGAACTAAGCATGCGTGTATACGACACTAAAAAAGACAAACCTCGATATGATATTTTGAATAATAATTGATGAAAATATATATAAATTTATTTTAGATTATTAACTCATTGCGGTTACTCTCTGTATTTTTGCATTTTGTATTATGTTCTGTATGTTAGACGCCTGTTTATACATTGATTAATACAAATGCGACACTTGTGCCTATTAAAATTCATCGGCTATTTTAACTGGCACACAGCAATCGTGTACGCTCTGAATGCAAAATAGGTGAATGTCGTTGGAAAGGCCGAATTTCTTCCTATGTATCTTGGTTTGTTCTGTATGTACATACATATGTACAGGTGGATATTGTGTCAAGTTGTACTATCGAACGCTTGACTCATCAAACACCTTTTGGAACAATACTAGCGTAGATAAAGACTTGGTAAATAATAATATTCATCCAAAAGTATATAGGGTTTGTCTCAAATAGAGTAGGTATCTTTTCTATTATTGAACATAGAGGATTGTTTAAACCACTAAGGTCATGCAGTTTTTAGTGCTTTTAGACAATCAGCTTGTAATTGTATACACCACCTTCTCAAAAAGTTTGGCAAAATTCGACATGATGGAAATAGGCCTATAATTAGATAGTAGTTCATTGTTATCCTTTTTATGCACAGGGACAATCCTAGTCTTTTCCAACGTTCAGGAAAAACACCAGATGAAATGGAAAGGTTCATAATAATTTTAAGAGGAAACGCAAACACAAATCTGCAATCGCGTGTTAAAAAGCCGGGCAACATATCGTCTCCTGCTGTGTGTTTATTAGGGAAGGTAACCATAAGAGATATTAATTCCTTCTCAGTGACATGTGAAAAAGAAAAAGGCAAGGAATCGTGACCAGTATCAACACCAGAGATATTATCTACAGAAGTAAACACCGAGGAGAATGTTTCAGCAAAAGCATTAACAATGGCCTTAGGATCATCGTAGATCTTCCCATCTCGATCCCACAACCTCCCAGGTATCCTTGATGATTGCCTCTTTGCCCGAAGAAATTGCCGCAGACCAGAAGGTGAAGTCTTTAATGACTCCTCAATATAACCAAGCGAATGTAGCTATCGTTTATTTGGATTTTTATAAACTCTCTGATGCGTTTGAATTCGTTGTAATATGTAATATTTTTAGTTTTAATCCACCTGGCATGATACAAATTTTTATTTTTAAGATTTTAAGTTATACTGAAAATTGTTACCAGAAGGAAAACGCTGTGCTGATGAAGCACGTAAAAAGAAAATTTCAAATTCCAAACTGGGATGATATGCATCCTCAGAAACAATAGGATTTTCCGACTGCTGTATCTTAAAATCGTGATTATAATTAGATATAAGAAGCCTATTCCGTGTGCTTTTTCGTATTGAAAGGGCACATTTTGACGGCCGTCTATGGGTAACGTTTTAGTATAGTATAAATATCTAGCATATTGCCATCGCAGTTTCTTAAGGTATTATGCTGCTATGCATTAAGCGCATTTATGAAATTTTGAAAAATAGATTTCCGACTTTTCCGATGATCAGGCGAATAAAGATTGGGAATATTGAAATCACCAGTTAAGATAAATATTTCATTGACTAACACAGCCTCTATCTATATCCCCCAGATTTATAAACAACATCCAGCGCTTCTTAGCATCTCGTATCCTAAAAAATACAACTTTCGACTTCCACCGTCTAAATAAACGCGAACATTCCTGCTGCTTCTGCGCGCAAATACTTCCCTACGTTCGAGTTTGCAGTGCACGCACGTGCATAGGCATTCCTACCGTTCACCGCCCAGTCAACTACCACGGGATAATATCCTCTGCATATTTATAACTTTAGGCGGAGCGCAATTTACACGCAAATTGTTTCTAGTACGTGTCCGCTCTTCATCTTGTATAACGAGCGACGAGGACGATTGTTTATTATAGTGGACTGTGTATTCGCAAGCGGAGACTAGCCGACAACAGCAGCTTCTATAGGTAGCGTTATCGTCGGCGCGTATTTTAGCCTCTCGACAATTACCGAGGAAACACTGAAAATTTATTACGGGCAGCCATTCGGATGAGAGAACTTGGATAACGAAGTAACTGTTGGAATTTTCTTACGGTGTTATTTTATTATTTCCTTATTAGAGTCACAATTTTTCCGTTTGGATCGTCCTTCAACAGATAAAAATAATTCATGTGAAATATCACGAGGCATATTAGGCCAGCCCTTATCATATAGCAGTGATATTCCCAAATTAGAGTATGATACAATAGCAGACTTTGCTGGCGAGACCGACACAAAAATTACGAAGAAGCAGCAATAAATCTGCAAACTTCAGTTAAGAAAATTAACAGGGATTAAGCAATGGCAAATGCTGATACAGCAAAAGATTTGGGCATTACATTGGGCGCTAAGCTACGCTGAAGAACTCATATCAAAAAGAAGAAAGAGGAATTGATTCAGAAAAAATTATTGCCTTTTTTAACGACCCTGTCAATCTGTAGTAGTCAATCTATAAGTACTGCTGTAGAAACAAATTTTCAAGTATGTTTGAACATACAGCATCCAGTTGTGGAACAATAATTAAATTTCAAAACAAACTACTAAGGAGCATCGTCAATACTGGTTGGTATTTCGGAAACAGAATAAGGACTTAGAAATGGGCAGTGTTAGCCAGATCAGAAACGAATTCGTTAGGAGTCATGTGGCTTCTTCTCTGCGTCAATATCGAAGTCATTCACTTCCAGGATAATACGAACCAGATCAGAACACTAAAAAGGACCAAAATGTTTGTATTAATGCAAAAGCAGAGCATAGTGCTGGTGTACATGTTAATATTAGAGTGCCTAAATTATTCGATATAATCTAAGGAATACTATTGAGTGAGACTGTAGGCTTAAGTTCTCTAGTAGTAATTTCTTCTCCTCCTCCTCGAATCCTTTTACTACTTCAGGTATCTGGCAGAATCTCCGGTTCTGTTTCATCTTGCAACCAATTCCTCCACTTCCCCGGTTTCTTACCATATTTTCATTTCCTCCAACGTCATTCTCTTTTTGTCCAATTTTTTTCTACTTAAGTGTGTCCTTTTCTTCTTGGCCCTCTTCGATTCTTTACTTGTGTTTTTTTTGCTCCATTACTTTACTTGTAATTCGTTCCGACTACATTCTAATTATGTGTCCATACCACTTTAATTGATTCTCTTTTATTTTTCTCGCAATTTGTTCTTGGTTTATTCGCCTGACGTCCTCGGCATTCTTCTTAGGGTGATCGCTCCAACACAATTAACTATAGACCCATTTCCATATTATCCGGTTTTGCAAAAATTTTCGAATACTTACTTTTTTCCAAATTTTATACTCATCTTAAAACTCACATATCCGATCACCAGCATGGCTTCGTCACAGGCCGTTCTACCGTGACTAATCTAGTGTCTCTGTCCCAGTTCATTAGTTTAGGCCTTGACGAACAGCAACAAGTTGATGTAATATACATAGATTTTGCTAAGGCATTTGATACTATTGATCACTCCATACTCGTTGCGAAGCTATCTTCAATGGGTTTCTCTGCCT
>JARFOC010021126.1:0-10127 GCA_031763485.1 Osmoderma eremita
TACGAAGGAAGATAATGTTAGACGTCGCACTCTGGGAGATTTGCACCACACAGAACACCACTTGAATAACACTTGAACCACTTGAATAACAGTGTTATTCAAGTGGTATTATGTGTGGTGCCTATCTCCCAGAGTGCGACGCCTAACATTATCTTCCTTCGTAGATTCTGTTGAGGATGGCAACTTAATTGCCGAAATACGTATCCGGAGTTCTCCACTCATTTTTACTCTGTTTTTTAAATAAAAGTGGATAATATCAATTTTACATTTAGACCCCTCAATTGTCCTAAATTTCTTAAGCCATCCATCTTACTTTATACCATTTTATTTAATTCGTTTTATAGGTTTTCGGTAACAATATTTGGATTCATACGTTTAGAGAGAACAGCAGTGTCATCCGGGATGGTGGCTGTTAAAAAATAATGACGTAAAATAAATTAATTTGAAATACGTAGATACATAAATAGTAACTCTGCGACCATGAGATACCTGACCCTTTTAAACTTTTTCAATTGTGATTTATATTTTTAGTGTACACCAAATTTCTGCAGTCAGATAATTAAGGACATAGGACATTCAGATGATAAGTCTAAAATAAATCTGAACCATGTATATTTACAGAACCAAATTTTATTCTATACCATTGTTTGAACACCCCGTCTACTTACAAAAACAAAAAAATATAACATAATACTTTTTGTGAGAAAATAAATAAAAGAAATTGTTTCTAAACCCTGCCCGTCAACTAATTAAGGACATTACAATGGATGGCATGATACTGCCCCAAACCGTCTTATATTTCACTAAAATTTTGTAGGGTATCCGTTATTTCTTATAACTGCTTCACACCGAATTGGCATAGATTGAATTAATTGCTCACAATGCTTGGAGGTTATGCTTTGCCAAGCACGCTCGACGGTTGTGTACAGATCATCTAAATTTTTATAGATTTTTTGTTTTACAACGCGTTTAACATCACACCACAAATTCTAGATGGAGTTGAGGTCAGGACTACAAGAAGGCCATTCCAGAACTTCAGCCGGATGATCTGATAAAAATTTCTTCACAGCTTTAGCGGTATGCTAGGGGTCATTGTCGTGTTGATAAACCCAAACAACCGGTAAGAATTCATCTGAATACGGTATCAGAACGTTTCCTAAAATGTGAATATACACGTTTTTATCGATAATCCCGGGAATTCGAAATACAGGTCCTACACCGCGTCAGGAAAAGCAAGCCAACACTTTCACATTGCCTCCTCCGTGCTTAATAGTTTTGATTGTACAACTAGACTTGAACTCTTGGTTGCGATGGCGGCGAACATAAATACGACCGTCAGAATAGATCCTATTTATCTTCGTTTCATCGGAAAATAGAACTCGCTTCCATTGTTCAACGTTCCAATGTCTGTGTTCACGGGCGAATTTTAATCGTTTTTCGCGATTTTTCGCATTAAAAAACGGCTTCTTACGGGCTACTCTACCGTAAAGATTTACTTGTCGTAAACGACGTTGGACGGTACTCATAGATATTGGTGTATCCGGTTCTGCATTAGTTTCGCGTTGAATTTGTACAGCAGTTTGGAACGGATCTATTTTAGACAGGCTTACTATTCTCCTGTCCATTCCAACAGATGTTTTCTTTGGTCGTACTCTTCGTGGCACAGTATCTGTTGTCCGATGCTTTTCAAAATTAGTTACAGCATGTTCAACCATTGTTTTTGAATATTTTAGATGCGTGGCAATTTTTCGATACGACCACCTTTGTTTCCTCAAAGTCATTATTATCTTTCTTTGCTCCAGCGTACAACACTTTCGTTTTCCCATGATTAGGATAATTATAATTTTAAACTCCGCTTTGACAATACACAACTACAACTAATATAACATCTACTATAAAATTTTTACTTATTAATCCACTTCCATTCACAAATTCACTTTCGTCCTTAATTAGGTGAACAACTGCGTCAACTGATACTATTTTATAGTGAGCGAGCTATGAGTCACCGGATTGTGATATGAACCGCCATATATTTAATGGATTTCTGATACGCCTCTCTCGACTATACACGATTTATAAAATTTTATCAAGCTACCCTTAATTATCTGACCGCAACTGTATATTAGCCACTTTCATACATTCAAATTCAGAACGTTCGAACTTGAAATAAACGAATAAATAAATTCTCTTAGGTAATTTTCATGTGGAGCGTTCCATCCAAGAGATTGATTTCCGACAGCATTAAATATTAACCCTCTTTGAATGACCTACTGAACATCGGTTACTAGGTCAGTCAATTATCGGATATTACCATTGATATCTGTTCTATTTGGAACACTGTCAACATTGCCAACTTTAGATTGAGGCAACAATTTCATTACAGTGTCACTTCAATAATTCTGTTAACCTTTTTATGCGGTATAATTTGTATTAACAGATCGAGCAACATTGGATTATGTATATCAATAGGATCAATCTTCTAAAAGCCATGCTTATTTGCGCAACCTTTTCAGGCGAAAAATTTATTGTTGCACGTTTAATTGATCGTCTGCTTTTAATTGGTTTTAATTAATTTTAATTTAATTAATTAATCACTTCTCTAGAACAACGAGTGCGATTTACATTTAC
This sequence comes from Osmoderma eremita, assembly GCA_031763485.1. Lineage (NCBI taxonomy): Eukaryota > Metazoa > Arthropoda > Insecta > Coleoptera > Scarabaeidae > Osmoderma > Osmoderma eremita. The sequence continues at coordinate 2,629 of JARFOC010021126.1, forward strand.
AAGGATTCAAATTACATTACTTTTATTTTACAAAAAAAAAGAAAGACATCACCATGTGACCCTACATTTTCAGCATTTACATATTGTATGCGTATGTAATTGTAACAAATGACGGTTCTTTATCTACAGCTGTGGTCCTTTTTCTTTTATCTACATCCACTGCTGCCTATCTTATTAAATCATCTCTTGAAAATGCATGCGGGACGAGAACCCTTGCGTGTATCCCCCATGTAACCTGTCGACAATAAAAACTTTCCGACGATCCCATTCCGTGTAGTTTGTTTTTGCGCTCTTGTCTCTTGCGGGACTTTAGCCGTACGGATTCCCCCTCTCCTTCCCATCATTCCCACAGTAGCCTTCGACCCCTTTTCCACATTTCTCTCTTTCTTTCTAAATCTCCGCCACTGGATACTTAGCGGGCGTCCGCGCCGAATGCGATTTGCGACCGTCGGGCATCAGCCTTTGTTCCCTTTTCCAATTCAAATGTTATTACCCGGAAAGGATTCCTCTTCCCTAGCCAAGGAGATGAAAGACTAATGGTAAGGTCGATATAATCGTTCCGGATCTCCAGTAGGATTTCTCTATATCGACTGATTCTTCTTCTTTTCAGCTTTCTGCACGGTGTCTTGACCTTCGCACAATTCAAACGTCAGATCGGAATTCATCTGAACGGTCGAAAATAATGGCGTATCGACACAATCTGTCCTGGGCGAAAAGTCGGTTTTTATCGTACCCTTAAACCGAGGAATGTGTTTACGAAACACGCTTACCAACACGCTGTTGAGATGGGTTTATGTTAATGCCCATTGTGCGGTGTTCGGATTTCAAAAGACGTATCACGAAGTAGTGTTGCTGAGCTATTAAATACGTAGGTTCTCAAGTTTCAGTCTGCCAATGACGTGTTTGAATTCGGACACGATCAAATTGTGAAGAACCATTAATCTCAGAAAAGCAGCAATTTTGCTTGATACAACTATACAAAATTAAACATTGAAAAGTAAAAATACACTGCTTATGTTCTTGTAATTGTATTAGCATTTCAGCTTCGTTATCGAAATACTTATACAATTTGTATATATTTATACGGTGTAGAGTGCTTTTAAGGTTTGTTAAGTGTATGTGACGTGCCGCAGTTCCTAATACGAGCCTACTTAGATTTAGAGTTTTCATATTTTAGTAGAAGAGAAACTAGATGGCGCCCAGAATGAGTTCACATCAGGGCATAGTACACAAGATCACATCTTCATAATTAGAAACATAACAGACAAGTTTTTAATGTATCATAAAGATATATGCATATATGTGTTTCATAGACTTCGAAAAAGCTTTCGACAAGATGATACGACAAAATGTTTGGAAAGCATTACAGAATAACGGGATAGACACAAGAAAAATCGAAGGAGTTAAATCATTGTATGCGAAGATGACATAGTAAGGACCCACATTCAAGAGACTGAAAAGTTTCAAACAACGCAAGGGCGAAGGCAAAGGGCAGTTTTAAGTCCACTGCTGTTCGTAATTTTCATGGATTAAATCATAAACTGCTGTAGCGGAAAATACAAACAAGTAATAGTAGGATACCATAAAATGAGATCACTTGAAATAAGTGAATGTGTGTTCCCTGATGATATTGTAATAATAGCAAACACAGAGAGCAACTTGCAATATAATGTAGACATATGGGTCAAAAAACTGGAAGCTACGGGAATGACAGTTAACATAAAAAAGACTAAGACCATCGCGATATCCAATGTAGAACGGAAAATATGCATCCAAATTAATAACAACAATACAGAGCATGTAGAAAATTACAGGTACATGAGGGCAAACATCACTGGAAATGGAAAGTTGGACCAAGAAATTAATAATAGAATAACGACAGCTACAAAATTATACTATAGTATGATGAACAAATGTTAAAAACCGGGCAAAATATAGATATAGATAATTTATAGCTAATGAAATCGGTAACATCGACGCGCGAGCTGGATGCTTATGAATCCATTTATATTAAAAAGGATAAAAACCTTCTTAATCGGGAAGAATCACCATTGTCATTGTACAAATGGCTTTATTGGAGTAATAAAGGCGTACACTTGAGAATACTAGGTGGTCCTTCTAAGAATTTTTGCGTCCGGGGTGTGAGCGAAGGTTGTGCATATGTTAGAGATAGATAGAGGGAATTAAGGAAGAAGAAAAAGGAGTGCATGTTTCTAGTTCAAGTTATTTTCGCGCTCATTCGGTTATTCAACTTGATAATGGGAATCCACGTATTCCCGAATTAATTAATACTTTGTGCAGAGGGGTAATCCGAACAGTGTGTTCATTGTGCTGTCCCACAGTCCTTGCAAACTTTACTGGGGCACGTGGGCAAAATGGGTAAAGGACAAGGAAGTTGCTTATCATCCGCATAAATTGTGTACCTCAACATTAGTATTAAATTGGTTGAATATATCACAAGTATACAATGTAAAGAGTAACAGATTCAATACCGATCCCTGAGGAGTACCTGAGTGTAAAACAATCTATTTGAAATTTCATTGCCAATTTTCATCCATTGTACCGAAAAAGTGATCTCGGATGAATATAAAGTCATCAATTTTATTTCTAGATCTACATTGAACAGTTTAACAATAGAATTGTGTTCAGTTTCAATAGTTGCATATTCATTGAACATACTCCATTTTGCTATTAGCGTTCCTGAACAATACAGACATTTTTTCAATTTATAAATATAATTCGTATAAAACAAAATACCATAGAGAAAGCACTAGTGAGTTAATACCGATTTATATCTTCAGTCCTTTTCAATATAACAAGTAAAAAATTACTCACCTTAACGTGGAATCCCTGAATTCCTGCAGCCAAGAGTAAGATTAATGAAAACGTCGCTGTAATCACTGACGAGCTCTTCCACGTTCCCGCACACATCTGCAAGTAATAAGGATGCGATGCTTATAATCACATTAAACTTTAAGGGGTAAATTAAATATTTTTCATGTAGCTGCAAAAAGAAGAACAAGTTTGCTTAAACATTTCTCATAAATTATGAAAATGATAAAAATTAATAAGAGAATGAAATCAATAAAATTAGTTTTGTGTTTATTGTATTTTTGGAGGATTTTTGGGAAAGTGCTGGAAAAGATTAGGCTCACGTAGATTTACAATTTTATTTTCATTTACCTGCGAACTTTGAATCGAAAAAGAACTTCCCTTTTAAACTAAAATAAAAAAAAGGTATTCTTACCGCTTACTTTTTCACTTACTATATAAAGTAGAATGGAATATTAAGGATATTGTCATGCCCTTATTTCGCTAAGTATCTATGGAACGTGTTATTATAAAATTCATGAGTTTTACCGCTGTTCAATCATTTTTACGATAATTACAGCTTCTGGTCGTCGACGAATAAAGGCTTTTCATAATACTTACAAACAGAAAAGTTCAACAGAGAAATCGGTATTTCTGCAGTACTGAGTTCCGCAGACGCAGTTAATAAATCGTAGTTTTCTTATTTCTTTCAATTGTTGATACTACCTTTTCAAGGACAATTGTTGTTTGTTCACCGAATTGAAATCTATTCTTGTTGCAAAAATTTTCATTGAAAGCCGTTTAAAATTTGTGTATTTTCCAGGATAATTAGTTGGAGGCAAACACAATATCTAAAATAATAAATTTAACTAAACATTATTTGGTCCCATTTAAACGAAGTATATCAACAGTTTTAATAATAAATGTTCCTAAAGAAAATGAGCTAAACTGTAAGTTTAATCTAAGAGATTTCAAAATTAAATATAATATCGATTCCTTGTCAGTCAAGTAAAGGCAAATATATTCACATACGTCCTGTGTGCTGCTGCGTTATCCAAATATTTACTTAATTTTAATTTGTTCCCCCATTTTCGTTTTGGCAGCATGAATATGTCAATAAAGTTCACTTGTTCGATATTCACATTTGTCGTAAAGAAATAATCTACGTAACAAAACAGAAAAAAAAACTTTATATGGGCTGAGTTTCTTTCGATGTTTAGTACAGAGATCCCATCGGAGTTAAAAAGACGGTTAAATGGCGAAAGATTTGCAGTTTTATGAGGCCAATTGAAAAGAAAATACTATTTGTTTTTTTAAAGTTCATATCTAACTAAATATTTTGAAAAAAATCGATATTCTATGATTTTATTAAATGCTTCTAGTATCGAATATCCGATACTTCGGATATTCGATACCCGTCAAGCAAGCAAGGAAAACCGATGGATTGGTATCCGATATTCAGTGCTATTTGTCGCAACCGATAACCGATCGATCATATACATTCTTGTTAGAATTGCAGCCACTTCCAGAATTTAATTTTTTATTTTTTTATTCTGTGATGTACCCATATGTCATTATTGATTTCTCATGGCCCGGGGCGTATATATGTATTTAGGTGGGTGTAATGGCGTTGTTACATCACCCTTTCGCCGTAAAGGGTAAAGCACCGTTAACTTTTTCACAACGGCGAATGGTGACTCGAAAGGATACCGAACTCGCCAGAAATATTCTTACTATCCACTGGAGAGTTTTGAACCCTAGACTGCTGATGCTACCGCTATTCGAAGCAGACCCTCTCATCACTGGTCCTCCGAGCCGTTCTATAGAGGGTCTATAGACTAATGTTATGAATTTTCACTCCATTTCACTTGACACTTTCTTCCTTCACTAGTTTTCATGGCTTGTTGCTTCTTCATCTACTTTCCTCCACTCTCGTCTGTCCTGTCATTTCTCCCTACATCTTATAATTCTCATGCTTCTTAAATCGTTAATATTAATGTGGGTGTTCCTTGTTATTGTTTGCGGTTTCCATTTTGTTATGTTTTTGCCTATTGGGTTATCACACATTCGATTTATGTGGCCATACCATCTTATTCTTTCCGTTTTCATTACATTTACTATATCTTTTTTTCTCTGACATTTTGTCTATCTCTTGGTTTGTTAATCGTCTATAATTTTACTTCATCTACTCTTTTGCCCCTAAATATTTTTCTTATTACCCTTTTTTCGAAAATTCTTCATTTCTTTTCATCTTTATTTGACATACTTTCATTTTCTGCTGCATGCGTTGCGACCGATCTTATTGTAGTTATGTTTAACATTACCCTGAGAAAAATAACAGTACGGAGATCACCGGCACGAAAAACGGGCACCTTTTTTTAAGCACAAATTTGTCTAATAGCAATGGAAATGAGGGGGTTTTAACAAATATTACGTAGTAATCACTTCTTCCTGATTAAAACAAACGACAATAATTATAATAAATTTCTTGTGATTGGTTTAGTATATTAAGAACTGGAGGATGTAGAACTTTGGATATGTCGTATTTTATGTCATATTGCAATCAAGTGTCTGGCGTGATCATCAAATGTTTAGTTTGTTTTGCTTTTGTTACAAACGTCAAATTGTTTGTTTCCCACGGAGTCGCTCGCTTCAAATGTTTCAAATGTTCAAATGTAACCGCTATTAGTCTCGGAATTCAGCTGCAAAAGGTTAATATGAGTGAAAGGACCGTTAGACGTAGGTTGGGAGAGGCAGATCTGACTGCACGGAGATCGGCTACATCGAGTTGCCCAGTTACAACTTGCAAGGGATCATCAAAATTGGAGGGATGCCGATTGTAGTCGTGCGTTGTTTACCAACGAATCACGGTTTACTCTTAGGGACCCAGGTTGAGGTGGTAGCGTGTAGAGACGATCGAGAGAGCGTTATGTACCCTGAATTTATAGTGAAAGGGTCAGCTTTCATGGGTCTCAGTCATGGCGAGGGCCGAAATATCTACAGAAACACGAACCGATTTGTACGTTATTCTCAGGGAGTTACTGACAGCTGTAAGGTGCATTGAGGAGATACTGCAAGATTATGTTGTCCCTTATGCACAATTTATAGGAGACAACTTTCTTCTCATGCATGACAACGCGAGACCACATGTCGCTGAAGTAGTGAGGGACCACCTGAATGAAGTTGACATTCCACAAACTGGCCGGCACGTGTCGATCTAAATCCTATCGAGCATATCTGGGATATGCTCGGTAGATAAGTTTGTAATCACCTACCTGCTCCTACCAACCTTGATGAACTTCGGCAGGTTCTCCAACAAGAATGGGAAAATATGCCACAAACAACATACGACAGCTCATTGAAGGAATGCCTAGAGGAATAATGACTGTTATAGAGTTCGTGGTGGTAACACACCACGTACCTAAACTTATTTAGCAAATCTTTCAAGGCGTATGCAAGATTAATGTTGATTATTGCAGGTTTATTGTTCTTGTTTATTTTGAGAAAGTTTCCGTAACTTTCATGTTATTGCAAATGAAAATGAATGAATGAAACCTAATAACAAACGTTTCCAGTTGTAAAAGGACTTATTCATTCTATAAAAAAGTGCCCATTTTTCGTGCCGGTTAGTGTATATACAACCCTAGGTGTAATCCGTTGTGCGAAAATTTGAAACAATCGTGTGTTACACGTAAAAGTATATGCAAAAAACGAAATTCACTTTGTGTATTTCGAACAGTGCAAAATTACACATCCTTTGGTGGAAACTTAAAGATGGTACTTGGGTGATTGGGTGCATTGGTCAAATGATTTATGCAAGAACTGCTAACATTAGCTAAACTTAACATATTAAAAGATAAAATAAATAAAGAGTAAAATAAATAATAATTTGAAACATTAATTTGAACACATATTACTGTTTTTAAACTAGGAGGAGCGTTTTAAATTCCTCCTAGTTTAAAAACAGAGTATAGATTCTAAAAAAAGAAGCTTTTGTTAAGTTTGAAAAATGCCGTTGGCTTGATATTTTTTTCGCAGATGTTCGTGCTTATTTTGTTTTGCAGTAGATGGGCAACGTAATAAGCAAATATGTTTAGAATAAATCAATTATACATAAATCCACTATTCAATGTAAAGTGTACAACGAATGAAATAGCCTCCAAAAGGACTTTTCTATGAAAATAATTTATCACAACACACAAAAAGAAACGAAAAAATTAACGAGACGCCAATGAACAGAATGTTTGTATAGTGCTAAATAAATGGCATTCATTATTACTGAATCGCCATGGTAAAAATACTTACTTTTCAGACAATCTTTCTGGATCGTCCGATATCAGTGCGGTCATTGACTGCTTATTATATTTTTTATGTGGATCATTTCGAGAACATTGCTTACTTTATAATTTTTTTCCTTATCAATAATTTTTTTTTATTGTTGAAATTATTCGCATTTTTACGTTTTTAGGTGCTGTAATATATATACAGGGTGTTCAAAAATTTCGGGGCACTATTGCTAACGTTCTTATTATTAATGCTACAGGTTCGGTTAAATTAGCAATGATTCAGTGTTGATTAAGGTGCAATTGAGAAAAAAGCAATTGAATGATGTGTTTTTAAGATAATTTAAAATTTAGTATTTTTTTAAATTGAACACCCTGTATATTTTTCAATATTTGGAAAGACAA
>JARFOC010021147.1:0-10125 GCA_031763485.1 Osmoderma eremita
TTCCTAGTTTTAAATAATAAATGCTTTCATGATGTAACTAGTGCTGTCTAACTGTTTTAAAAAGAAATAAAAATATTACATCATTATACAATGTTTAGATTTGAAGTTCTTTAACATTTGGTAGGTATATGAAAACTTTTGTGACTCACTGTATGTGGTGGGATTATTTGCATCCGATGTGAATGACTAAGCGTTAATTGGTTCACATTTGCACAAATCTATTACATAGTTTTAAGTTTGCATAGAATACGATTATTTTTAACACCAAAGAAATATTCCGTGTAAGAGCATTTCCAATTTATGAGTACGTACATATAACCTTGTCACTATATTTACGAGGTTAATAGAGCGTCAGCGGCAGGGATTTGTTTTCTGTCAGAACGTCCGGTGTTTTGTCTATTGCCGTGACAAGCGGTAATCTACAAAGAAATACGCACGGCCTGCTACACCACCTACGACCACCTACTGACGTGAGTCTCGTTTACGTTCTGAAATAATGCACACTCACTCACATCTAACCCATGCATTTATTTAAGCATGAACATACAGCCACAAAGACGCGTATGTGCTTATTGTAATGTCTTTGTTTTTAAAAGGGACCGAATAAATACAACATAAAAATTAACTAGCTTTCTAGTAGATGCGACATTCGTGTTCATATCGGCACGGAATAAATAATAATCTGTGCTCTCTTATAGATGACGCCAACGTTGTATTCATTAAAAGATAAGATATTATGCTTAATAACCTTTCCCTTATGAACGGGCCGGTATGGCAATTATTTCATTTCAAATATATACTCCAGATACGTATTTTGCCATCCTCAGCATAATCTACCTGGGAAAATAATGTTGACGTAGCACTCTGGAAAATATGCACCACACGAAGTACGTCATTCTCATCGCAATTCCTGCAAATAAGAAATATGGTAGCTTTTTGTTACAAAATTCCATTGGTTCCCGTATCGTCCGCATATAATTCGTTTCGGAACGGTAAGCATAAATAATTACATTCCGAATCCATTTCACTTGATTCCATTTATTCTGACTAAACGGTTAGCCGTTACAGTCAGATGAACCCGTTACGGCAACTATTCAACAAAGCCTCGAAAGGTGTGATAGAGTCATGGTTTGATAAGCAAACGTGGGATCCTGATAAACGTCTTATTTCTATTATTGCTAGCAATGTAGTAGTATTTTTTTGAACACTACCAGAAAGCGCGCGTCTCTAAAGAGCTATGGGAAAAGGTAAATGAACGCAAAAACAAATTGCAGCATTCAATTAATCAAAGATAATTGATCTCCTGTGATGTATTTAGATGCCTATAGTAATAAATACGGATTGGGTAATTGACGGTAAAATTGAAATACCCAAGAGTATTGAAGATTAATGGGATAATATGAAACCATATTTCCATATTACATTCTCTTCCCATAGTAATTTCAAAGAAAGAAAATCAATTGTTGAACCCATTAAATTAATAATTTCTGATTTTATTATACTTTTTAATACTATTTTATTAATACTCCTTTGTCATATCATTGCTTTATTTAAATATTTACTGTACGTTTATCTAACGTATTTGGGTATCAAATTTTACTGTATCAAATATTGACACTGGCGCACCTACAGCGCAATAGATAAACAGGAATTACCAGGCACCTGTGATAACAAGAAGAATAAACAATTGCCATGCATATATAAATATTCATTGATACAACAAAAAATTCGGCTGACCGTTTTCTCGTAAGGTCTACTTTAGTATGTAATATTCTGCATGTAGATGCAATAATAATGACCCACGTAAGTACTTTCTAATGGCCAAATGTGTATATGTAACAGTTGACTCAAACGGAAATTCCAAAACCCCATTCAGGTTGAACCTTCCATTATGTGTAAATTTCCATGCAGATACGTAATTACTTATTCAGATGTATGGGTATATACATATACACGTATGCTCAGCTCTCACCGCGGTTCACCGGGGTGCGAGATATATTGTACACACAGGAGAAAGAACTATCCGGCAGTCGAGCGAGAGAAAAGATACACACACACACGCCCTGGCGGCTGCGGCTAGTGGGGAATGAATGGCATATCTACTTTAAATCACAAACAAAAGTGCCTTTGAATTCGTTCCTTGACTCTCTACCAAATCTAAATATTGCCCGCAGATAAAAACTACGAGTAAAAACTTATATATATATTTTTGTCTCTATTTGTTGAACCGAAAAATTTATAAATTGCATCTAATAGATACTTTAATATTCCTTTAGAAATTTAACGTTTTGGTAATACATTTTAATTAGAAGGAAAAATATAGCTTTATTATAAAAAGTCTTTTATTATTATTGATACTATCTCTTATACGCTTTCAATAATAGCTATCTATACTCTGTATTATGCGAGACACATATGTTTGTTATAAGAAAATATAAATGCCAATCATTTAGTGTATAATACAAATTAAAAAGTAGATCAAGTTTACACTTTAGTATACTATCATTTATTAGTGAATGTTTGGTATATTAGTTAATCGTTAGTTTGGCATATTAGAGCTTTTAATTTTTCATGGATGCCTGTAATATGAATTGATAATCTATGCCACATTTTTAGTTTCTTTGATATCTACCGGCTATAGACAAAAGGGCATTCATGGTCTTTGTCTCAAAAAAGAATTATTTATTGCTCGAACTTATCTACACAGGCGTAGCTGGCTGCACAAATTTAAAAAATAAGATATTCCAGTACCATATTCCAGTATGACGGATATGTGGGAACAAGGGAAGCTTTACAACGCCATGTTAGGGGGATATAGGGAACCCTTAGAGGCAGGCCAGTTTGCGCAAACCTTGTAGCCTCCATGCCGCCCAAACTACAAGAAGTTATTAATAGTAACCGTTACTACACCCATTATTAACTTTTGTTATAATTTTTTGTTTATTTTGAATTATATATTATTTTGTTACTGTTTTTATATTTATTTCTTTTATATAGTTACTTTCCTTTCCCATCTGCCCTTATTTATGTTACAATTTCGTTAGGTAAAACATTTGTTATGATGTTTCTAGAATTGTTTTTACTGTTTGTTTAGCTATTAGAATTATTTTAATTCCTTTTTTAAATTTTCTATATTTTTGAGATACGTTTTTATTTTGATTTTATTAATGAACTTATTTGCAATCCGGAATTTCTGTTTTAATCAAATCATTTTCCCCTTCTTCCTTATTTATGACTTTTTCCAAAGTTATTATATTAATTATTGTCCACATAATTTTTAAATGTGTATACGTCTGATTTAACATATTTTTACTGATAAATCCACTTTGTTCACAATTTGTGGTATGACCCTTGTTTCCAAAGATGTTTCTTAGCCTTGATTCCTAATAATTCCTAAAGACCCAAATGATATAATTATGAATAGATGCTAGCTAGGACCATGAAAGCCAAAGCTAAAGACTCCAATAAGTAATGTAATCAAGGAATCAAATCAAGTTTCTGATTCTGGGAACCACCCAGAAATAATTCACTGGATTTTAAAATGCATATACATATTTATCCAAAACATCTTTTCTTTTAGGTATACTTTTCCTAACTACAATACTAAAAAACTGACTTACTGAAGTGTAATCTTTATCTCTCATTTTATTTTGTGATATACAATATATGCATATAGTAAACACACTATTCGGATTACACCTCCCGCACAAAGTATTAATTAATTCGGGACGACACGTGTTTCGGGAATATGTGGATTTCCATTATTAAGTCTAATAACCGAATTCTTTACTGACCATAGGTATGTAGTATTAAAGTATAAATGTTTTTTTCTTAATAGAAATGCCTGTGTCAAAACCTAAAATTTGCAAATGAATATCAGATTATCTGTTAGGTAATATTTTTAAAATTTTAACTCTTTGGGTTCCACAGTCAGATCAGCAACAGGCAAAATATATTATGGTGTATATTATTATTAAATGTGTTATCCCTTTGAAGTTTTTATTATTTGTTTTTATTTCCATACAATCTTGGGTTTTCTCCTTGAACGCCGACGAACAAGTGATATACTTTAAAGTAGATATGCCAATTCACTCCTTACTAACAACAGCCGCTTGGCTGTAGTTACGTGTATGTGTATCTCTTGTCTCGCTCGGCTTGGCTTGATTGCCCGGATAGTTCTTTCTCCTAGTGTACATACACAGAGAAAAATGCTTCTTGTACGTAGAACAACGTTTTGCAGTAAACATAATGAGCTAATATTTACTAGAATTGTAGATCAATCAACTAATGTCATTCTTAAATTGTACTAAGGAAAAATAGCGACTGCGGATTTTTTGTAAACTAATATTGTAATAGATTATTTGAGTGTTACTAGTTAATGTAACAACAGACAATTGTAAAATAAATTATATATTTGCAGTTAGTATATTGTAGTAATGCACAATACAATTAATAGTTAAAAATACAAATGCCATTACTATATTGTGCTATAGAAACTACAGATTTATTTCCCCGATACCAGAGGTGATCTTCAAGGCGTTTCTTATCTGAAAATATATTTCGGCTCAAGAAATTGGAAATTATAGCTGTTATTCAAGAATACCTAGTTAGTTAAAAAAATATACGTATATCCGTATATGGTGTTTAAATTATGTATATATTTGTTGGTCAAACAAGGTATAAAGTTCGGCAGTAATACTTTGCGTATGACAAATTTTATAATTAAGTTTTCATGTAACTTGAGACAACTGCACATAAATAATTAAGTAAAAGCAATACAATAAATTTAAAAAAACATTAGGTTGTGCATTTAGCAAATTATATGTAAAGAAATCACCGTTCTGCATATTGAATTATTTTGGTTATACGTTTTTATCTACCCCTTAATTATTGTGATGTGATTCCTACGCGGCGTAGGAATTATACAATTCGTATGTTGTGGGACGTTATGGTGATAGGAGGATACTTATATAGTGCTTATAGTGAATAAATAAATGGAAACATGGAAGATGTGTTAATTGATTGGGGGTTATTGAATTTATTACCCAAATTTATAGGTAAGTATCTTTACTGAAATACTTTTGTAGTATTGGTATAGCTGTCTGTATATGTATATAATTGCCATAATCTTAAGATGCACCATCATGCAAAAACCGAAATGGAGATGATGCATGTATTCCCCACATGTCTAATATCTTTTATTTTGTATTTTCAAAGTGTTGTTCATAAATGTATTGCTATCTTTCCGTTAAAAAGAAAAACCTTTAATTCATAAAACGAAGATTTTATTGTACCTATTTTAACACTTTTCGAGAAATCCCATGATATCCAGGAATCGCTACAATGGCTAAAAACAATATAGAACCTTTTACTGACATTCAAACTCATTGGCAGGCCACCTCCACATATAGGTTATAAAACAAGAATACAAGAAATATCGACGAATATTTGAAACTATATCCCTGGATTGCAACATCCATTATCTTACTTATTTGTATGTAGACTTCTGGAACTGTAACAATTATTGATTCTCATCTTCACTTTGCTAAACGTTTTAGTTGGATATAGATTTTGAGGATAATGTATTTTTTTGTTTTTGTTTTTAGCCGTTATCTATATTTACATTGTATTTTTAAATATAAGCCAATAAAATCTGTTTAAGGTTATAGGAATTATTATTTGAAAACAAAAGAAACCCATCTTCTTCTTTTATTTCTAGCACTTTTATTCGGCCTTGCAGAGAAAAACTAAAAACACATTCTCAGGGTCACTTTTGATCTTCTATCTAATAGTGTACTCGAAATATTTATATGACGTTTCGATTTCTTCTGGCCATCATCAACTTTCTTATCTCTTACCGGCGCCACATTGGATTTTGACACCGTCAAAAAGAGTTTTTTTTTCTGATTTCAACCATGTATAACATGTTGACAAAAAGTCTTGATATTATGGTTTTATTGACGAAGAAGACATTTTAATATTAAATAAGGTAGCCATGAAATTTAAAACTGTCAAACGTTTCAATTATCGTTCGTTACTAATAGAAAAAATGTCGTACACCAACGAAAAGACACGAAATATGTTAGGTATTGTTTATTTATCGATCCGAAATACAACAATAGAGAGTACAAGATGTTTACAACTGTATCCGGAACAACAACAGCCACATCGAACCATTCTTCTAGATATTGATAGAAACTTCGAGAATGGATTGTTTAACACGCCGCGTAATGTTTATGTTAACAGGAATTTGAATTAAAATGAATGGCATATTTTATAAATGGCAAATTAGAGGTGTGTTTTGCAACGTTTATGTAAGCTTCGCACCTGATTTGTAACAATAAATGAAAATAATAATAACAGTAATAATAAAAAACAAAACAGTGGACCAACAATTACAGTAAATGTTCAAATAACTGGCCATTTTGATTAATACACAATCGCCCACGGTTTTCGGCATTTTGAACTGCGTTTTGTATGGTTCTTCTAGGAATTATATCGAAGGCATTCTGGAGTCTATCTCGAAGTTCTTCAGTGTTTTGTGGGATATTATCTTTACAAATATTAATTTTAACAACTCCACTATTTCTAATCCAATGGTTTGGAAACTCTTAACTCACAATTCCCGCATTGTGAGCCGGTGCGCCGACTTGTTGCCACCATAGATGCTGTAGTTGATCTAATGGAATATTGTTATCTGAGAAGTTTTCCCATTTAATGTTTCTTCATACATAACTGGTCCTATGAGACGGTTTTCCAAAATGCCCATCAAAACAATGATGTTGAGGTCTCCTTGCCTCCTTTTGCCTGGGATTTTCTAATGTCCAAGAGTGCTCTATATTTATGTTAAACATTTCCGAATTCGTAAATTTTGCTTCATCTGATCAGATGATTTTGTTTAAAAAATCTTCCCATTAACCAGTTGCAGTACCCCAGTCGTCTTAAATTATCACCAGGAACTACACTATGGGTAACATGAATCTTGTGATTTAACCATGTTTCAATGTAAAGTTCTACATACTCGAGTCTGAGGTAAATTTAATTCTGACGCCACTTCGCGTGGAGATGTTGATTGATTATTATTTATCTAGAAAATACAATATTTATATAATGTAATCTATATTTACTTTACTATTTGAAAAATATTCCGTCGATTTTCATTCAAATTCTTAACATAAATTATACGCGCCTTGGCAAGCGATCCATTTTTGACCAAGTGTCAAACAAGATATAGAGAAATGATACGTGTTGTCGTTCTGGATACAATTGTAAATATCTTGTACTCTCTATTGTTAAGTATTCTATTAAAGAATACTTAACATATCTCGTTTCTTTTCGTGTGTGTACGACATTTTTCTATTACCAATGAACGATAATTGAAACGTTTGACAATTTTAAATTTCATGGCTATCTTATTTAATATTAAAATGTATTCTTGGTCAATAAAATCATAATATCAAAACTGTTTGTCAACATGTTATACATGGTTGAAATAAAAAAAAAAACTCTTTTTGACGGTGTCAAAATCCAATATGGCGCTGGTAAGAAATAAGAAAGTTGATGATGTCCAGAAGGAATCGAAACGTCATATAAAAATTTCGAATACACCATTAGATAGAAGATAAAAAGGGACCCTGAGAATGTGTTTTTAATTTTTCTCTGCAAGCCCTACTGGTAGAGGTAAAAGAAGAAAATGTTTTTTTGTATTTAAAAAAAAGCTCGAACGTCATTTGTCAAAGGCTTATTTAATCTTAGGATTCATAACAAACACAAAATTTAGCAACTTTGCCAAATTTAAACTTACCCTCTATCTCCAATTATAAGCAAGATCCCCATGGTGAGGGTCGAAAATGAATGCCTGTATACATAATAAATATTTATTGTGTTATTCTGGTATTTTTAGGCAGGGATTAATATCGTTACAATACTATCGATATGTTATACCAATATACTACGTTGATACTATGGGTATTAATTTCTACTTCTAGGTATTTATTAGACTCTTAATAATATATATATAATATATGTAATTGTAGTTATATTATTATAAAAAAAAGTGTTAAGAATTAGAGGTATAGACTATACATGAAATCAGAGCTTATAAATGCGTGTATAGTACAAGCCAGATGGTATCTTTATTTTCTGATGAAGTGTAAGAAGGTATATATAAAGTATAACATTTATCTCTATTTTCAGTACATTTTGAAGTAAATAAAGTACTATACCTGTTGTGTAACTTGTATTAAGGTGGTAGTTGGAGTGCATGAAGCAAAAGTAAAGTACCTTCACCATCTGAGAGTATAGAAAAATTACGCAATATTACGTGATTAAGCTCGGTTTATGATACACAGCGACTGGATATCTCTCGTTGTCAGTGAGAGTCGAATGCGCGGTTGTCATTCACAAAGCAATCCCCCGTTCCGATGTGGGCATACGTGTATGTATTATCAGTGCCTGTTATTCGGCTGTATTAGGTTAAGAACGTAAAATACCTCCCACCAAAATCTTACAGTTGCAGCTAATAGTCCATCGTTCACCTTATCAATATCACGGTCACACATCCGAGACACCGCATACGGTATACTTATAGATAGCATGGCATCAGTGGCATTTAAATAATAATCTGCCTGCTGTTTATGTCATAACAACGATATTAGATTAACATTTGTAATAAATTGTGATAACTATAGAGGCTTAAGAAAATACCTCATGATCGTTACAAGATATTTTGGCGTATAGGTGTGTATGCACTACTAACAGAATCCATTCGGTTTGAGGCAATCTATTTTAGCATCACAGCATATGCAAATGCGAGGTATAATAAACCAAGAGTTTGACATAATTATGGTCTATTACAAAAGACATTATGGCGGTCTTCGCTTTGGCCGTGGTAATACATCAAAGCGATAGAGGACAACAAAGAGGAATGGGTAGATAGGTTTCACGATGGCTAAAAGCACTAAAAGTTAATTTATGGTCCGTCTACTGGATATGTGGGTAGAGTGGAGAGTTCGACGGATACACCAGGTACAAAATGAGAGAGCCATCCGTTCCTGTTTGTTTTCTTTGCGTTGTCGGAACGGCTCGAAATATGAAATTACGTCGGTGTCAGAACGTCTGATTTGTTCACAACGACCGAACAAATGACCGCTTTTAAGGTAAATAGGATAGCAGATATAAAAAAATGTCGGGCATAATTTTATATTGCCATCTCATTTAGTAGTTGCCTGGAACCTGTTTTGTTGATCACTTATCGATATTTAATGAACTTGTACCTTACTTCAAACCAATAGATAGTAATTCCGCCTTTGGTGTAGATAATATAACCCGGGATTTTAATTGCCTTATACCTAATGATCTTAAAAATTAATCTGCTTAATATTTCCATATTTTATTGAATTAAAATTTATAAGTTTAATTTTCCCGTAATTAATATGTTGTCAGGAATGTAACTTTGTGACATTAATCTTAGGTTCGGTACAATTAAACAACACTCACTTTTTAATTATGTTACCTAATTTACTTTATTAATTAAGGTTTAGTACAAACATAAACACAATTCCTATAATAATTCACTTCAACGGTAAGCAATAACGGAATTCAAAAATAAAGGTATACAAAACAGTAATATGTCTTACATATGTCTAGGAGGTGATGAACAAAAAATCTAATGCACTTGGAAATACACACATCAAAATAATCTATGGAACAAGGCCTTATTTGCTATAGATCGTCTCAACCTCCGAATGCAGTACAGAGCTTATGAGAATTCGATACACGCTTGCCAAATCGTCGAATCAACTGTACAACATTATTACTTCCGGTTCCATTATTTGGGTTTCTGGCAGTTAAAGTTCATATTTTTAGGAAAACAGTAAAATATTAAAAAAAAAACATGTTTTTTTAATTTTAAGAATCAGTGAAAAAGCCCATAATTTTATTTATTATTACTCAACATTAACGTAATTTAAATTTCGAACACTTATTTAGGAATTGGGGTATTATACAATTTATTAAATTTAAAGTAAAATATATAATCCCTTAACAGATAATAATTTCCACTTTTGTAACAAAAATAGCTGGAATCATACAAATCCCCATATAATACAATAATATTTAAGAAAG
>JARFOC010021168.1:0-10124 GCA_031763485.1 Osmoderma eremita
TCTTCCTTCGTAGATTCTGCTGAGGTTGGCAACTTAGTTGCCGAAATACGTATCCAGGAGTTCTTCACTCATCGAGGCGGTAAGGGTATTTTTTTTTACTAAGTCTTATGTCGATAACGCGAAAATGCTGCCGGATGTTCAATCTGGTTTCAGAGCTGGACAGAGTTGTTCGACGGCGCGGCTTTCTGTCACTGATGACGGCTTAGTAACTGTCCTAGTGCTTCTTGACTATACTAAGGCCTTCGACACTGTGAACCATAAATCTCTTCTCGAAACCCTGACAGCGAAAGGCTTCACGCAAAGTTCATTTAATCGCTGCTTATTTATCTGATAGAACTCAATGTGTAAAGTTAAACAAACTTTCAACACCACTTAGATTACATCGAGGAGTACCTCAGGGCTCTATATTGAGCCCAATTTTATTGTCATTATACACATCATCAATTTTATCCAATTTAAAATATGTGAAGGTGCATCAATACGCAGACGATTTACAACTTTATTTTTCCTTCAAACTTGCTAATGGAAACGATGCCATAACTAAATTTAATCAGGATTTATCAACTGTTGTAGGTGACTCATTATTCCTTTCGCTTAATTTAAACCCTACTAACTCTCAAGTACTGGTGCTAGACAACAACGAAGCGTCTAGAGCTCTGAGCGGGTTAGTTAATATCAAAATCCATGATATCAAAATTCCTGTCACTAACACTGCAAAAAGTTTAGGTTTGGAAATAGACAATACTTTTCGGTTTCACAATCAAATCAACAAATACATAAAAACGGCTTACGGGAATTTAAAAAAAAACGCCCCTTCAGATGTGTTCTGAATAAAACGGCCAAGAAAATGTTATGCGATACATATGTTCTATCTAATTTCAATTATGTCTCAGAGATTTATCATTCCTGCTTGGATGCTGAAACTGTCTATCGTAAACAGAAAGTGCAGATCTCCTGCTTAAGATATATGCATGGAATTGGCAAATTTTAAAAGTCACAAGCTCGCGGAAACTGGCTGGCTAAATATGTATAATAGAAGAGAGCTACAGGCTATGACTCTAGATCACAAAATTCTTGTTTTAACAAAAGAATCTCCTTGTCTATACAAAAAGGTTACTTTCCGAACAGACGTTCATAACATTTCGACGCGGTTCCGTGGACTGATATCTCCGCCATGTCCCAGATTGTCATTATTTGAGAGATCGTTCTCATATTGCATTTATTTTAAATACAACAGCCTACCTTAAAAATTGTAGCCTAAAAACGTTCAAGCTTAAATTTAACCTACTGCTATTACAAAATCAATCCAAGAAACGTGTGGCATAAAGACATATTATTAATATTATTTATTCAACTAGAAATAAATACAAAAATTTTTAACGAAATGATAAGGTAAAAATGAAAAGAATAATCTTGGTTAATATATCCCAACCCACGCTGAGAATTTTGAGTACCTCTAGATACTTTTTTTTCATTCGCTCTCACACAACACAACATCAAATCTTCCGGCGTACAGATGCATATGGAGATAGATACTATAACATGCTGAGCATCTCTTATATCAATCTCTCTTAGTGGACGGACATCACATCACAGTGAATGTGTAGTGGTTAGTAGCGGTAATGCGTCGAACAGTAGCTCTTTGTTTGTTGAAAGAGATGAGTTGCTTAAAGGTGTAAATCGATGAAGAATGAACCAGTCCGCTACGCCACTCGGTCGACAGTTATAAAGTTCATTATCACACGGACTTCTCTTGTGGGCTTTTGTTTCGTGGTTTTCCCTTTTTTCTATATGCTTTTATTTCTACTCGATAGTTGGTGGTAGTGTGATTTCGGGATTAGAACTTCGTAATTGGGGCGAAGGTATCAACTTATACTCGTAGGTATTAACAAAATATGCATCTTGCGGAAATGACTCAGAATATCTGCAGGAATACCTCACAATCTCGTATTCCTGCAATCACAAATGTTCTTTACAGATGAAAGATTTCCGAAGCGTCCAACAAGAGTGTTGTTACTGTTAGATAATGAACCAAATGATTTCCTAGAGGAACAACTGAGGAGCAAGGATGGGCCAATTTTTGTCATGTACATTATTTGAACGGGCGACAGGCATTCCTCCGACGTGCACTGATGAGAACTAAGTAGTCCGAAACAGCTGTCTGTACGTGAGGATGTCTGGAACTATGCAATCAGACGCATTGTGTGATCCTAGGAGTATATTTATATATTTTTAAATATATACTATTTTTGAATGTACATGGCACCCAACATAACTCCATTAATTCAAACAATGCACCAGAACGTAATAAGACTCAGCAAACTATACTAACGAAAATTTCTACTTTCGCCTTATCGAGGAACTCTGAAAACATAGCCGAATCTTAGAAAGAAGGGACATTGGGAGAAGCAATTTGCACATGGCTTGGAATACGCTTAATCAGCAAACAATTCTAAACTGTTGGAACAAATTCCTTTTGCACCAGTCATGAAGACGAAGACGGGGATATCGTAAGCGTAATTAGGGAACAATTACGATCCGATGCTCATGTCCTTATCAGTGTGTCATCGGGTGTCAGTGTGTCATGGGTGTGAATCATAACATTCTTTGGGCACCAGCTGATGCTAATTTATGGAACAAAAATAAGATGAATGGTGTAATTTAGAAGGAAGATGACAATAGTGACGATGAGGAACTTTCTGTTAAAGGTAGAAGTGTGACTGACGCGTAATCTATAGAAGTTTTAACCAAGCTTTGAATTGTGGGGATGGAAAAGAAGTACCATGCACGGATATTTTAGTTCTCCTTAAATTACGTGTACGCACAGGATTGCAAGGCATTGTTAAACGCTTCAACTTAAACGACTAAAATATCGGCTTATTTTTCTTTATATTAAAAATGTGTATTACTTATCACTGTCAAAATATGTTTTGTTTTAATTGTATTATTGAACGTTTCAATTTCTTATTAGTAAAATCAGGCTTGCTGATGTAAACATTAACCTTATTTGAGCTTAAAATGAATTATTCGTCAATTAAAGCTTAGTATCAAAAAATTTTGTGAACATGTTATACATGATTGAAATCAAAGAAAGGAAACTCTTTCTGACGGTGTCAAAATCCAATATATCGCCGATAAGAAATAAGAAAGTTGATGATGGCCAGGAAGAAAATGAGTGCGTGTAAGCGCGTCTATTACACTCCATTAATTCGGCAGATTCCTAGTGAACGTCTTTTCTTTTATGAGGAAGACAGGTAAATGATATGACTGATGGATTTGAATCCGGATGTATGCTTTGATTCTAGCACAACGTCTTTTGACGTATAAAGGCACGAGGCATACCACTTGAAATGCTGCAAATACATTTAATAAACTGAACTGCATTAAGTGCGTTGCAGTGTGATTTTGTTTAACAATATTACAATTATGTTTATTGTTATTACCATAGACAATGTAAATGAACGGAACGTAAATTGATAAATCTGACATAGCCTGCGCATAGCATTTCTTTGTTTGCTACACGTGTGGACATTAAACTTAACCAATTAAACAAGAAATTCAGATGAGTCAACTGCACAGTGGTACCAGCGTAAATTTCCTATTGCCAACGTTATATAGCTGACATTAATCACGCCGTAGCATTTATGTTTGAATTTTTAAATTTCCCACGTTACTCTAGATAGGTTGGTAGTATTAGGTAGTATAAGGTAATCATGTTAATTCAAGTCAGAGATAATATAGTAAGGAGAGATGGGTCACTTAACGTTAAAATTGTGTGCCTATCCCTCTGTTGGTCTGCGAACCCAACTAAACAGATTACCGTGCCAAATCTTATATATTTCAAATTTGACAGAATGCCAACCAAAATTCTATTCATTCTTCTATACAATCATTTATCGCATATGTCAATCACAAAATGTGTCAAAAAGTGTATGCATTCTGCCGTGCAGATTTTTAAGTACCACATGTTCTATTTCCAACTATGATTCTGATCAGAAAGTGAGCGCACAAGTGCGCAAAAAACATGCATTGACGGTTTCGATTAACGTATTCCTGAAAGTTATATTTACAATAGGAATTAACATTTTTGCTTACTAGACGGAATACCATAGACACACTGTCCGGGTTACACCTGCCGTACAAAATTGTTAAATCTACTTATTTTTTAAACACAATAACACACCAACCTGCTTTAATAATCATTTTCTACAATAGCAACTCAGAGACTAAAGTCTCTGAATGAAAATAATTCGCTCTAACATTAATCTACCCTACTCAACAAAAACATAGCCATTAGGAATATAATTACACTGAAAAGTACAGTCGCGTCGAGGTACCGATGAATCACTTTTATCTCGACGTGCGTTAACAAAATAGTAATTAATTCGGGACACGCCAATCTTTACAGAAATAGACAAAAATAATAAAAATAACGATAATGATTAAACAATAAGTAAAAACCAAAAGAACTACTAACAGCTAAAGTAATTGTAATATAAGTTTAAAATACTCTATGCAAACTTCTAGAATTTTACACTCAGAGATATTAGATAAAGTTTTGCACTCAGAGCCCTGTATTGGTCGAGTAACTCCTGATTTACACCAAAGGTCGACTAGTGCACTCCCTCCCGATTCAAGTCAAGCGCTGGTTCCGTTGAGTAGGTATATACTGTCTTTCTTTTTATATCATATGGTATGCTCTTTTGTTCTTGTGTTTATCACGTTTTAAATATAATTTAAAGTAAATACAGTCCGATCTGGTTTACTTATTTAGAGCACTAATTGTTTTAATGCAACCATAAATGTTGATTTTTCTTTAGAATGGATACGTAACCTAATAAAATTGATAAACATAACTTAACAAACATCATAACTGTAATTTAACTGAACATGAAAATAACCAGAATGAAAGTTACAAATCATGTTTTTTTTAAATTTTCGCGGTACATGTAGGGATTCTAGGGACACAAATAACTACTTACCATTGTAATACAGTCCTTTTTTTCAACGTATTTATTAGTGTGATTGTATTTCGCCTGGGGAATCAGATGTTTGTTAGTTAAACGGTTTACTTTTCATAACCTTTTTGATAGTTCGTTCGTTGTAATAGACCTGCTTACTCATTTTACCTGAACTGCGCGCTCTGCGCGTGGAGATCAGGTAAAAGCCCTGTTTAACACTAGAACAATGACAAACAGAGATGACAGTGATAAAATCCCCTAAATGGAATACGAAACAGTGAAACCGCTGTTAGATAAAGATATAATAAAAGCGGGGTATAACTGTTACAAATGTTATTGTGTTAGATGTGGAAAAAAATAAGTACAATATACCTATATAGGTATATATAAGTAAATTTCTTCATTTCGCCATTGCTTCACAATTCTCACAATACTTACGTATAGGTGGGCACTAAACATTTTCCTAAACCCGTCTAACCAATAGAACGAATCGCCCAGAGTGAAATGTAAAAGTCATCGTTATATTTTGTAGCTTACGTTAGATAAGAATCTCAGTATGTTATGGGAATTACAACTGTGTTAAATAAAAAATTATATTTCTTTATATTTTACTGTTTTCCTCAAAATGTGCATTTTAATTGTCCGAAACCCAAATAATGGAACCGGAAGTAATAATGTACAGCTGGTTCGACGATTTGGCAACCGCGTATCGAATTCTCATACTGCATTCGGAGGTTGAGACGATCTATAGAAATCTTAAATACTTCAATTTATCGCCTGATTTGTTCGCTTTACTTGAAACATATCTCACAAATTGATCTAGTTTTGTACAATATCGGGGACATCAATCTACTAAATATCGCAACTCGAGTGGGGTACTCAAGGTTATGATGATTTGGAGCTCCTGGTATTTCTTATTTTTGTCGATTATATTACAGATCATATCACTTCTAAATGTTTGCTCCATGCAGATGATCTTAAAGTTTTCCGATATATTACTTCTACCAATGATTGTGATAATTTGCAGAGAGATCTTGATGCTACTCATAACTGGAACAAATTAAACTATTTTTTAATATTAGCAAATGTAAATTAATGTCATTTTTCGTAATTTGGTCCCTTTGATTATTGTGGTTATTCTATTGGTAATGAAAAGTTATTTTCATGGAATAGCGTACGAGATATTTACATATCTGTAATGTTACCGCCAATGTAATAAAAAAACACCAGGTTATTTAGCTCATAATACTCTGTAATATTCAAGTTAATAGTGCAATTACTGCATTTTTAACGGCTTTGTTCGGTCTAAATTAGAATATTGCCTTGTTCTCTGGTGTACTTCCACATTTAAAAAAATGTCAATCTAATTGAGGCGTGCAAAAAAGACTTAAGAATCTTATATTACCGGTTACATAAAATTTTGTTAGGTGTCTTTATGAAATATGTTTAATTTTCAGTCTTTTGAATTCAGAAGGAATTTATCCCAGTTAATTTTTATTTACAAACTAATACATGGACATATAATTGATAGGAAATTGCTCAAAACTGTTTCTAAGCAATACTTTACATCCCACTACCTAACAGTCGAATATGCCTTTACTTTATGAGCCATCAACCAAAACGCATTATTATTCAGTATCACCAATTCCATCGCACTAGAGATATATGTAGATTTCTTTAATATCCTCCTCCCTTCATTAAAAAAATATTTAGCTCTTAGGAATGAGTAGTATTTGTAAAACATTTTAGTTTTTTATTATTTTTCTTTTTAGTTAGACATTGTGCGATGTGTAGGTCATACAGAATTTTATATTACATCTAATCTATATCGTGTGATTTAAAATGTTTTTGAACTGTATTATTCTTTATTTATATATAGTTAAATTATCCTATAATAGCCAGATTATTATGTTGTTGGGTAATAAATAAATAAATATGTAGATGCAAATATTATTAACCTAGAAAATATTTAACCTCAACCGTTAAATCATAAAAGATAGTTCTTATGGCTAGGGAAAGCAGCATATATAAGATTATTTTGTAACACAATAGTGCTTAAGGAAGATTAAAGTTAGGAAGGCTAATTTCTCTGTATTCATTTCCACAATCAACCAATCTTATGTCTAACAACCGATAAAAATCATTTCTTACAATAATAAAATCATCATCATAAACGTTCCGTAAACATGGATATTGCTTACTATTTGAAAACCAAAAATAAGCTCCTTGCATTAGAATCCAAACAGATTATTTGCTGTTTTTCTCTCTTATCTACCATGATTCATGCATCTTTAATAAAACTCAATTATGGGTGCATCATCCACTCAACTCATTAAATAAAGATTAGCACACTTGGTCATGTTTTGGTATATACATAGGTATGTAGGTATGAACAGGAATATTTGTTTGTTTGTTCCAGTTTATATGATTCAACGTTTATTTAGAGAAAACTGGTCATACTTCAAGGAATAATATTCCTTAGGGAGACAATACAAATAGGAACTAATTAAAATTGTTTTGTCCAAATAAACAAATACAGATAGATCATAATAATAACTAATAGCTATATTTATCAAGGGACATATCTGGAATTATCTGGCTTATTTGTTTACATTATATAATGATGCCAAATTAATGCGAGTATCAAATTCTTATTGTGATGTAATTTGCAACATAAATATTTATTACTATTCCTTACACACTACAAATAAATAAGATGTAAAAACAATAATTGTTTAATACTTTTAAATTCCTGATTAATGTTTTGAGTCCACTTCTCATATTAATTGTAATTTATTTTAATGCCAAAATCACAGTATTGTTTGTATGGAAACATTGCCTATACATTTTAATTCAGATACTTAAATAAGTATTTTTATTTTTTTATCTGATTAAATTAAATACATACCTCTGTGATTTGCAATGACTATTCACTGCATGGTTACACAAAGTTGATTTAGTACTTATGTAAAAAAGGTATTTTTGTTCTTAAAATAATTGTAAAATTGTAAAAAAGTAGATTTCTTATCGATAGAAAAGTGTAAATTATCTATAATTCCATTAGAATTATGTAATACCTATGTGTAGACTTCTATATAAATAAGCGTTTTTTTTAAATATTAGCGCAATTAGTGCGTACTTTGAACGCAACTATAAACTATCAACTACTTTAACATAAGCAGTTTATGATAAGACACAATGTTCGTATATCAATATCACGTATGATTTTTGAAATTCAAATATGGTTATATTACAGTAACACAGAAATATACAGGAATGAAATACCATCCTAAAGTGTCGGGAGCAAATGGATTGCAAAAAATAAGAAGCGAGGATATAAGAAAGGAATTTGGAGTCATATGTGTAATGGAAACGAAAAAAAAAATGGATTGGTTGGAACACCTGGTAAGGGCGGAGGAGGAGATACAAGTTTAGAAAGTTTGGAAATCAAAGCCAGAAGGCGAAAATCGAAGAGTAACACCGAGAAAAGAAATGGAATAGCACAGTGGAAGATATATTGGAAGTGATGGCGGAAGACTAGAACTCAACTTAGGAAAAGGAGAAAGATAGGAAGATATGGAGAAAACTTATTAGAGAAAGGATGAAGACACCTACAGCAGAAGAAGCATCGATATCCTAAAAGGGCATACAGAGGACCGAATTACGTATGCATATTACAGTCACCTTAAAAACTTTATGAGTAAATAAATAATAATTTTCACAACGTTTTGACATATGTACGTTTATATAAATCTTTCGTAGTCACAATTATATAGCCTATAACTAGTTTCTTCATTTACATTAAGTTGAAATTGTTTGTTGAAATGTCAAACACATACAGTACTACCAGTGTAAGAAAGAAAAAAGAGATGAATTGAACAAAAACGCGCTAAATTAAAAAAATGTTCCATAAACACTATACACTGAGAAAGGTGAAATTGTTGTGTCAACAAAAATGGAACTGTTGATCATTCTTAGGTGGATTAAAACAATTTTTGTTTGTTTGTTTGTTTGAGGAAGTCACAAATAAATGCTTAAAGCCATCACTCGAATATTCAGTGCTGTCAGCAGAATCAGTTATGTTAAAAAATTATGGAATGTAGCCGAAATTGTAATGTTACTAAAGCCAGGTAAACAACCTGAACAGATTAAATCTTATAGGACAATAGTGTTCTCCTTACGCTGTCTAAAATATCTGAAAAACTTTTCCTCGTAAGACTTAATAATGCAATAAACGAAGTTTATTCCAAATCATCAATTTGGTTTCCGTAATCAGCACGGAACGATAGAGCAACTTCATAGAATAGTCGAGCAAATAAACAGGGACCTTGAGGCTAAGAGGTACTGCTCAGCAGCATCTTTACACATTAGTCAGGCCTTTGATAGAGTGTGGCATGATGGGTTACCATTTAAACTGAAAAAAAAGTTCCCTCCCAGTATATTATGATCCTCAAATCATACCTAAGAGATAGTCATTTTCTGATGAAACACGAAGGTAAATATACATTTCCTATTAATGCAGGCATTCCACAGGGTAGTGTGTTGGGTCCGGTTCTCTACTTACGTCTGATCTGCCTACCACCCGACTGACAGCGGTTGCCACTTTTGCCGATGATACAGCGATCTTGACTTCCCATACTAATCCAACAGCAGCAGAGAAACTTGCAAATTAGTATAAATAAAATTGAAAACCCGGTTGAAGAAATGGCGAATCAAAGCCAATCAATGAAACAATGTCCGTACATGTTAATTTCACAATCAATAGAGATACATGCCCACTGGTTAAACGAAACGACTACCAGCTACTAGAAGCTAAAGATGCTGAGTATCTCGGCATGCATTTGGACAGAAGATTAAACAAGCGTAAACAACATGGATTGAAGCTACACAAGATGTATTGACTTATCGGACGAAAATCAAAATTAACTGTGGACAACAAACTATTAATTTATAAAGCCATTCGTAAACCAATATGGACATATGGCATCCAGCTGTGGAGTAGAGCTGCTGAATCCAATATCGAAATTCTCCAGAGATTACAGACTTCGTCTTTCTCTTTTTACAAGATCTTACGCAGGAAGTCTACAAATTAAGTAATGAGACTGACAACGTAGCGTTTGATATGGCAACACGGGAAGAACGGGACATGGAGGGGCGACAAGT
>JARFOC010021179.1:0-10120 GCA_031763485.1 Osmoderma eremita
GGATCCAGCATTGTAATTAACTCAGGTTTCATACCAATACATATGTCATTTGCTCTCCAGAATCTTATGAAGAAAGTGTAACTCTAAGTGATCCCCATCTGCGAATTTTTAAGCTTCGGAAGGTACTACAGGTCTCGTGAACGGTAAGAGAATTACTGAAATCAGCAAATTATGCCATTTCTAATACTGCAGTCAAACCAACCTAGCACATGCTTTTAAGAAAGTATTTTTATAAAAATCTCGAAATGTGTGAAAGCTGCAATTCAATTATTGCTTTTTTATTTTAAAAGTAGATTATGACGTCACGCACATGCTATCTCACGATGGGCCCACAACAGATGATTCATCCGCAGTGAAAAGTATAAATTGTGTTTGCACCTGCATTTCATCCAAGCACAAACAAATACAACGATCTAATTAGGATATTACGGATAAACATGAATTCCTAAATCAATAACACCACAGTTTAGGATATTACATTCGTAATAAATTTGTTTAGACTTGCCACAGAATTAAATTACATCACAAATCACGGAATACAACGGTTTTCAGAAGGATATGATAAACAATCTTATGAGAAAACATAAACAAAAATTGTCCATTAAAAATTGTACAACTCTCATACCTCAAAGTTATCAAGGTATTCAATCTGTGAAACTACCATTTCATAAATCGAATAAAAAAGTATACAAAATTTTCAAGGACCATAATTCATTAAATAACCTTTTAGGAAATGCCAAAGATAAGGTACATCAGAAATCAGAATTTATGAAATAAATTGTAGAGTTTTAAACAGCACATTGCTCTAGACCAGTAAAGTCTAGTGTTGCCCATCATATTATTGAAATAGGTCGCGGCATTTCAACACATAATCTTAGGTTAGTGAAACAAATCCTTAAACTTAGAAAATTGGATAGTTACGAGAGTATTGATGTTCATAAGATTAAAGATAAAGTTATGAATTTTGTCAAACGACCCATCCCGTATTCTAGTTTATACGAACTCTTAGAATAAATTCTATGGCAGGTGTAAACAAATTTATATATATAAATTTAATATGCTAATTGCCTGGTTATGTTTGTTTTGCTTGCTATGGTCATAATGCACGATATATTACTTGTTGGTATCTTCCATTGTAACAATATTTACTCATTGTAAGATAATAGAAATATTGTTATTAATAGTATAATAAGTGGATTGTTCCTGTTCAGTGAGCGTGACGAAGTACGCTTAATGTACCGGAACGATCGGGTAATATATATAGAACTAGATTATAAGCCAGAAGGTAGTGTTATTCAAGTGGTGGTCTGTGTGGTGCATATCTCCCATAGTGCGACTTGTAACATTATCTTCCTTCGTAGATTCTGCTGAGAATGGCAACTTGCCGAAATACGTATCCGGAGTTCTCCACTCATCAAGGTGGTAAGGGTATTTTTTTATTTAGACTTGCCATAGAGTCTATTCTAAGTGTTCGTATAAACTAGAATGCGGTCCTCTGTCAGAATTCATAGCTTTTGGCCTTAATCTAATGAATATAAGTACAATGGGGGTGCACTAGTATACCTTTGGTGTAAACCAGGGGTACGCGACCAATAGAGGGCTCTGAGTGCAAAAATTTATCTAATAGAGAGCTCTGAGTGTAAAATTCTAGACGTCTGCCTAGAGTATTTTAAATCTATATTACAATTCCTTTAGTTGTTAATAGTTCTTTCTGTTTTTACTTATTGTTTAGTCATTATCATTATTTTTAATATTATTGTGTATTTAATAATAATAATAATAATAACAGCGGTTTATTGGCATATATACACAAAAAATGCAATACTTTATTACAATAATTATTTTAAAAAAAGATGGGATAAGATGCCATGTTCAGGATCAGTTGATTAAGGCATAAGCCCCTGATCTTCCTCCTGAACCAGTATCTAAATTTATAACAAAAGAAGATTATCTTAACAAAAAAGAATATTTCATGCATAAAGTAGATAGTAATCCTAATGCAACCCAGCACAATACAAAATCTCAAATAAACTCATAAAGGCAAACATAAATTAAGATAAATAACTGTGCATTGCTTAGCCTTTTTTTCCAATTGGCGGGACAGAGAGAATGGACACAAACCACGTATACCCGGCGGAATTTCGTTCCAAAGCCTGACAACAGTATGGTTAAACGAAACCCTAAACATTTCGTCTGTAAATATTGACGTGCCCCGAATTAATTATTATTTTGTTAACGCACGTCGGGCTAAAAATGATTCATAGCCAGGTATCTGGACCCGACTGCACTTTTTAGTGTAATTATATTCCTAATGGCTCTGTTTTTGTTGAGTAGGGTAGATTAATGTTAGAGTGAATTGTTTTCCTTCAGAGTCTTTAGTCTATAAGTTGCTATTGTAGAAGTCAGTACGTGAATAAAATTATTGTTAAAGCTGGTTGGTACGTTATTGTGTTTGAAAAATAAGTAGATTTAACAATTTTGTGCGGCAGGAGTAATCTGAACAGTGTTTTTATAGTATTACGTCTGGTAAGCAAAAACGTTAACTCCAATTGTAAATATACCTTTCGGAAATGCGTTAATCGAAACCGTCAATGCGTGTTTTTTGTGCAACTTGTGCGCTCACTTTCTGAACAGAATTATAGTTGGAAATAGAACATGTGCTAGTTAAAAATCTCGCACGGCAGAATGCATACACTTTTTGGCACATTTTGTGAATGACATTATGCGAAAAGAAGCGTGTATAGAAGAATGAATAGACTTTTGGTTGGCATTATGCATCCTATCAAGTTTGAAATATATGAAATTTGGCGCGGTAATCTGTTTACTTGGATTCGCAGACCACCAGAGGGATAGGTACACAATTTTAACGTTAAGTGCCCCACCTATCCTTACTATATTATCTCTGGTAAGTACTCTCGTAAATATCCAATTCGCTAATATTAAGGACTTGTTTCACTAACCTAAGATTATCTGCTGACATGCCGTGACCTATTTCCGCAATATGCTGGGCAACACTAGACTTTCCTGGTCTACCATCTCTAAAATGAGCAATGTGCTCTTTAAAACGTATTAGAATTGGTCGCCTATTTCATAAATTCCTGATTTCTGATGTAGCTCCCTCAATTTTCTCTTTGGCATTTCCTAAAATGCTCTAAAGAATTATTTGTTTTGTACACGATGGAAAAATTATAGTCTTTGAAATGTTTTGATAGTTTTTTAGTCGATTTAGGAAATGGTAGTTTCACAAATTAACTGCCTTAATATCTTTGAAGTATCAGAGCTGTACAGCTTTTGTTCGACAATTTTTCACGAGATTGTTTGTAATATGCTTCTGAAAACCATTGTATTGCGCGATTTGCATGATGCAGAAATCGCGGAATACAATGGTTAAAATTCAGTTATAATTAGCAAATGTAATTTTTAAGGTAAAATTAATATAGTATTTAAATTCTAAATTAATCTCAAATTAATAGAACATAATTTTCTTGATGAAAAGATCATCAAATCACAGCACGTAACTACCTTAACCCCACTCCACACACTAGGTACTTCTGTTACTCGCCTATTCGTTAACCCCTTCAACAAACCCTTTCAACGCAATTGCTCTCCTTAAAGAAATAGTCCCCTATCACATTCGTCTCTTTCTATCATTAAGAACTAGTGCATTTGTAATTGCCCATACCCCTCAAAAAGGGTGGTACATAAAACCTTTACTGGTCTAGAGATAATTTTACAGAACAGAACATTTAGAACAGTCTCATCCCAGAGACAGATAAGTACCATAGACAGACATACAAACAAACTTAGCTCATCTTAAAGCATTATTACATATACACAATCAAAACTTACAGGCTTAAATTTAAAAAAGTGTTTTCGTTTCGTAACAAATTTGTTCCTAAATGATTAATGTGATAATTTATTAAGAAATTCAAATTTTATTTATCGGTTTTAAAGAATATAATATTTTTAAACTGTATTTCGGTATAAATACAGAAGCGTTTATTTTTATTTCTCCCGTGTTAAAACGGTAGTGGCTTCGTGAAACGCGTTCATCAAGAGAAAGGGGTAATACGGACAGCTATTAGAAGAGGACTGCCCTTATCTGTTAGGCACGTGGACGGCAGGTTACTACGGTAATCATCAGGACAAAATGTTCGGTAAGTTAAGAGTTTATCTAAAAAACAATAGCTTCGCGATAACTTCTCTGAAAGTTGATAGTGTTTTTAAGTAGCTTCTTCTTTAATATGGATTCAGAACCTACAACCTACATCTGTTTCCCTAGAAATAGCGTAAAATCTATTTTTAAATTTTTAAATGACATTTCCAAACATTAAGTGCAGTGAAATGCATTTGTAACATCTTTCACCCTTCTACACAAAATGAGACTTCTTAGATATTACAGTTTAAAAAGCATTGCTTGACAAAATTAGATTGTAACGCATTCCGTTAAAGACCATCATTAAACATAATTTTGGTAAACGGCTGAAGCAGTTCAAAGCTGCACTAATTACTCTACTATGGTAATGTACCTAAACGTAGTTTGGTATAATACTATTCTGCATCCACAATATATCTTAAAATATAAAGAGAAATACTTGTGCGGGACAAAAAAAAATATAAATGACGCTTTATCAATATTGAAAATCAGTTTATTTCCTGCAAATAATATTTATAATCAATAGTTTCTGATAAAGGTATTTCATGTGAAAACAATCCTGGCACCTTAAATATAAAGAGCTGTTGAAACCATTAGGGCCACATTCAACAAACCTTTATGACACCAAGGCGAATCACATGAACAGAAATACAAATATTATTGTACGAAACACGATAACAATGTAAAAATGTAATAAAAGTCCCTACATTTTCAAAAACCTAAACACTTTAAATAGGCATTATTTTAACAATAAATGTTTTTCTCTCACAAATTTCAAATGATGCATGCATACATACATCAGTCAAAGTTATGGTTGATTTTCAAATATCATTTCAAAACAGGTTGTAGTGATTCCAGATATGATGTGCCATAAATTTTATGCTTAGTTTGTTGAAAAATAATATTTTTCCCATTTGTAATCACCTTACTGATCGACAACAAATTAGTTGATAAACTTAGTACATGCAACACATTCTGAATTTTTATAAATTCTTCGTGATCATTTATCATTAGCGTAACACAAGCATCCCCTCTATTATTGACAGGGATTTTTCTACTATCGGCTAATATAACCTCTCTTGTGCTAGCAGTAGGTGTAATGTTATTTAAGAGTTTGTCGTTGCACGTCATATGAGATGAAGCACCTGAATCGATGTACCAATCAATAGAATAACTGAAATTACTTACATTGCATGTAGAAAAAAGAGACTTCTCTGTCTTTTGAGGCTGTTTATATACCTTTTTGTTTGACTTTGATATTCTGCTGCAAAATGTCCAAGTTTATTACAGTGAAAACACCTGGTTTTTGCTTTGAAATTCTTGCTATTGCTTCGGGTTGCAGTAAGAAATGCTGAATTTCCTTACATGGATGGTTTTGTTTGGCAGCTTAGTTTTTACAAAATCTGCAGATACTCCGAGTTACGATACCCCCGAGTTCTCTATGGCCATAACCATTGGTCTATAGCTCTTGTAGACCTGCCAATCCACTCCTCGCTCACTTCAAATTTTATGTCGTTAAGCATTCGTGTTGTTGACAAAATTGTCGAAACATATATTCCTCTATTGAGGCACAATCTTCCAACTTGGTTGTAATCATCTTTCTCATTAATGAAACCTTCCTGGTCAGTCCTGCGTCTTGGAAAGCATTTCTTAACTTCACCCATACTTCCTTTGCAGTTTTTGCTTGACGTATGTGAATAAAGTTTGACGAATCCTCACTCATTACGATTTTTGATTTCGCTTTGACTGTAGAGGTAATTTCTTATTAGCGTTTGATAATTTGTTAAATGCTTTAATAACGGTGACTTTTTTTCCCAGAGCTTTAGTTTATGCAAGGGAATCTCGAATAGTTCTGCATTTCTGGTATTGTACATGTGATATTTTCCCAGTTTTAGCAGAGAGTCAAGATTATCTTTCGGATATTGCAGCAGATGGAAGATACATAGTCCCGGTAGTGTTAGTACGTTAAATTGAATAAATAGCTTCCTACAAATAGCAATTTGAAAACTCGGTATACGCCAGTTGATGCTCCCCTGAGCGTAATGGAACATTTTCAGTGTATCTAAGGCTAATTGGGACTTCAGTTGTTTTAAGAGGTTGCAAATTCCACCTAACTATCTACTCAATTGGTCAATATGCTCCCTCCAATTGCAACGAGAATCAATCACTACACCCAAAAATTTAATTGACTCTACCTGGGCTAAGCTAATGTTGTTCGCCCTTTCGTAATGGGAATAGTTACTCTCTACACTGCTCAGCCTAAACTCAATGAAAACGGATTCTTTAATATTCATATATAAATTATTTTGGGTTAAGTAACTGTTTACAGATACCACTTTTCTATTCATACATGCACATGCTTCTTTCGAGTTTCTGCTTGCAACGAGGAAAGATGTATGTATAGTTTGCCAGTTGAAAGTCGTTGACATATAAAATATAAAGTAATGGTCCAAGCACATTAACCTACGGGACACATCTTTCTACATTTAGATAGTTAGATCTTGTGCCCTCAATATCAGCATAATGTAACCTGTTTGATAAACAGCTGGAAAACCACTGTTGTGCAGTACCCCTCACACCATAATAGCACACCAACTTTCTGAACAAAATACTATGATCAACAAGATCGAACGCCGTACTCGGATCTAGAAAGCATCCTATGCAGGATTCGTCTCTATGCATAGGTACTGTCATATAAACTACTGGAGCACCGCTAATGTAGTGTTTCGTTGTTTTCTGAAACCGTATCGGTTTGCATTTAAAAGCTTGTATTTATCGAGATAATTCACTAACCGGACAGCTACCAATTTCTCTACAATTTTTGAAAAAATGCTTAGTAATGATATTGGCCTATATGTGTGAACCATATTTGAATATGGGATTAATCTTGGCTATTTTAATTTTGTCCACAAAGAGTCCTTCCACAAAGGACTTATTTATTGTATAATATATATTATAATTAGTATAATAAATAAGTAAACTATTATATATATAATAATTAATTAAGAAATTTGCAAAGCATTCGCATAAGAAATCAATTTTAATTTACACTTTCTGACAACAAACTCTATCGATAACAAAGACAAAAGCGATATTCAGAGGTGCGCGTACTTTGATCATTTTATATGTTACATTTTCTTCAAAAGTATGCGTAACAAAACTAATTACTGTAGATACATCAGGCGTGGTTGTCGGTACAGTCTGCAATATCCCGCTAAATATGCAAGACGAGTTTCTCTACAGATTACATACGTACATACATATTTACTCCGGTATGATGGTGATGAAAGATATTTTCTCCATGCACGTAAGGTTTCTAAAATCTTCGCAGTTGAATAATCGATTTCTATAGCGGGGCATCTATGCATAAAGCAACGTAGGCATGCGACGTGAATTGCAACTACCGCAATCTGCAATTATCTAATTAAAACATGTGCGTATATTCCTAATAACCTTAAATTTTAATGGATTTTGAAAAATAGGAACAGTATCTTGTTTACTATTAATTTCTCTCTTTAAACTAGCGGATTACTGATTACTCAAATAGCGGAAAGAATAGGATACAAACAGTGGTGCCCAAAGTTGTTGATTAATTTTAGTGGTCAACTATGAATGTTTCACTTTTAAACTCCACCGAAGGATTTATGCGATGTATTATCAATGTGCCGTAGTGGTCTAGTGGGTTGGTTGCTAGACTACTAAATTGATTGAAGGGCCCGGGTTCGATTCCCGGCCGGTGGCAATAACATCGATGGCGTTTTTACGGCCACGGTTCGACTCAGGCTGTAAAAATGAGTACCTGGAAGTCAAATTCTGGGGTAATAATAGGCGGTCGACTCGTAGCGCTTGCCACGTTACAGTCCTAGTGTACCGAAAAGGCTAATATAACCATGGCAGACCACACCCTGCCTTTCCCCTAAGAGCCTGGAGGCTTGTTAAAAGGGGACTATTATTATTATCAATCTATTGGTCTGACGTTACCGATTTTTGAGATGAATTTGCAATTACATTCACTTTTAAGAACACAGTGATAAGAATAGAGACAAAAGATAACCCAATATTTAAAACGTAAACCTAAAATCTGCCGGAGTTTATGCTTTATTATATCATCCTTTACTTCAGTGCTAAATAATTTATATGCTAAAATAAATTCCATTCTTAACCGTAAAAAGTATTAAACAAACAAAGAAACATAACCTCAAACTTGAATTTCATCTCCTTCCATCGGTACTTATCTCCGATCCTCCCGATGATCCATCGACACTAAATACACTAACATTAGAAGCAGTTCGATTGATTTCAACGATATTCCATTGGATGGATTAAGATGTGTTGGAATTTTTTTTTTCTTTCTAATCTCGTTTTTGACATACAGAGATTAGTACAGTCTGGATAGCAATAGAGTAAGCTGGGTCATGTCGAATCGTATATTTCTATGCTTTATTCAGGCGATTAATTGTAAAAAAAGATTCCTTGGTGAATCGTTCGAGTGTATTTTGAGAGAATTTTGCGTTGATTGTTTGTTTGCCAGTAGTTTTTGAAAACAATTCTCCCGTATATCAATAAAATGTCAAAATTGATAGCCAATCGCAAAAGAGAAAGTAACCTCTACTACGCGATTGAATTCAATTTAGTTGTGAAGTAATATCATATCTAGTTGGCCAAGAAATTTTCTAGCTCCACAACATTGAATATGTTTGCCAAATATATGAAGACCAAATAAAGATGCTATAGATCATCTCATCCTCCGAATGCAATACACAGCTTAAATACAAATCGATTAATGCGTACGATGCGTCCATGAGTTTAGAAATGTGCCCGAAATCTATAAAAAAATATACTAACGGAGACGGCGTTATGAGTCGAAAGCAAGTTAGCGTTTGGTGTAAACAGTTCAAAAGTGGACGCACAGCTCTGAACGATGATCCCGATGGTGCGCGAAAAAAAACCATCAACAACGAAAACGAATGAGTCCAGACCTGGATCCTTCTGATTTTCATTTATTTGAATCGTTGCAAGCACATTTGTCGGGTAAAAGATTTGAAAACGACGACGAAGTTCAAGAGAAAGTACGGTATTATTGTACAAATTTGGATCGCACCTTTTACATAGAGGGTTTACAGAAGCTTGTGCCTCGCCGGGATTAGTGCCTTAACATTGATGGCGATTATGTTTAAAAGTAACTAACAGCTCACGCTTTTACTTAGTGTATGTTTGATTTCTATAGATAAAGCAGTCTGTCTGTAATTCACAAATGTACCTTAGTAACCGGACATCCCTCGTATGTAATTTGATGATTTTATATGTTGTTTATTTGAATATTTTTTCCTTTATTACCTTTATTATTAACACTTTTTTCAAAATTTTCACATATATAAGTATTATTTAGGGTCCTAAATACTAAAGTTAGAAGAAGTTTTGAGATATATTCAGATCATTATCTTGTCCTTTCAAAAATACAAATAACTAAAAAAACCAGAATAATGTATCAAATAAAAGAATTGGTATAATGAAAGCCATTAGAACATACAAACGTAGAGAAGAAGAAACAGCTAAGCTATATAGGGAAACGTGTGAGAGAGAAATGAATAAAATTAAGTATAACATAGACAGAATGTCAATAGAAACACTTTGGAAAACTGTCAAAGATATATTACTAACCGTACCAGAAGAAACCTGTGGATCCAATAGAATAAATAGGAATAAAAAACAAACAAATTGGTGGACGAATGAAATAAAGAAAGAAATAAAAGTTAAAAAACAAAAATGGAGGATATATTTGAGTAATAAAACTAGTGAAACGTATGGCAGATATAACGAACAAAGAATAAAAGTTAAAGAATTAGTAAACGCAGCAAAACAAAAATCATGGCAAGATTTTGGGGAGGCAATGGAAAGAGATAGTAAAGGAAATCAAAAACTATTTTATGGAGTGTTAAAAAGCATAAGAAAAGGCAAGCAAAA